>JALIZH010023974.1:0-20667 GCA_030522465.1 Rhipicephalus appendiculatus | reverse complement strand
ACTTTTCTATCTTTTATGTAACCCACCCGTAGCACGCGTAACCACTGCCTTGCGTAAGTTTCTCCGGAACGTCTGGGAATGTGCCCTGTTATTTGAGAAGCTGGCGATACCATTACACGCAGAACGCGGACATTGAAGTTTATTCAGGAACTGACGCGACGACCAGCGGTGGCAAATGCAACACAAGTTTAGTTTTCTATTTTTTATGTAACCCAATCGTAGCACGCGTAACTACTGCCTTGCGTAGGTCTCTCCAGAACGACTGGGAATGTTCCCCATTATTTGAGAAGCTTGCGATATCCATTACACGCAGAACGCGGAAAATGGAGTTTATTCAGGAACTGACGCGACGACCAGCGGTGGCAAATGTAACAGAAGTTTACTTTTCTATTTTTTATGTAACCCACTGGTAGCACGCGTAACCACTGCCTTGCGTAAGTTTCTCCGGAACGACTGGTATTGTTCCGCATTATTTGAGAAGCTTCCGATACCATTACACGAAGAACGCGGACATTGGAGTTTATTCAGGAACTGACGCGAGGACCAGCCGTGGATAATGTAACCCAAGTTTACTTTTCTATTTGTTATGTAACCCACCCGTAGCACGCGAACCACTGCCTTGTATAATTTCTCCGGAACGACTGGGAATGTCTCCTATTATTTTAGAAGTTTGCGATACCATTACACGCAGAACGCGGACATTGGAGTTTATTCTGGAACTGACGCGACGACCAGCGATGGCAAATGTAACACAAGTTTACTTTTCTATTTTTTATGTAACCCACTCGTAGCACGCGTAACCACTGCCTTGCGTAAGTTTCTCCGGAACTACTGGGAATGTCCCCTATTATTTGAGAAGCTTCCGATACCATTACACGCAAAACGCGGACATTGGAGTTTATTCTGGAACTGCCGCGACGACCTGCGGTGGCAAATGTAACACAAGTTTACTTTTCCATTTTTTATGTAACCCACCCGTAGCACGCGTAACCACTGCCTTGTGTAAGTTTCTCCGGAACGACTGGGAATGTCCCCTATTATTTGAGAAGCTTCCGATACCATTACACGCAGAACGCGGACATTGGAGTTTATTCAGGAACTGACGCGACGACCAGCGGTGGCAAATGTAACACAAGTTTACTTTTCTATTTTTTATGTAACCCAAGCGAAGCACGCGTAACCACTGCCTTGCGTAAGTTTCTCCGGAACGACTGGTATTGTTCCGCATTATTTGAGAAGCTTCCGATACCATTACACGCAGAACGCGGACATTGGAGTTTATTCAGGAACTGACGCGAGGACCAGCGGTGGCAAATGTAACACAAGTTTACTTTTCTATTTTTTATGTAACCCAAGCGAAGCACGCGTAACCACTGCCTTGCGTAAGTTTCTGCGGAACGACTGGTATTGTCCCGCATTATTTGAGAAGGCTTCCGATACCATTACACGCAGAACGCGGACATTCGAGTTTATTCAGGAATTGAAGCGACGACCAGCGGTGGCAAATGTAACACAAGTTTACTTTTCCATTTTTTATGTAACCCACCCGTAGCACGCGTAACCACTGCCTTGTGTAAGTTTCTCCGGAACGACTGGGAATGTCCCCTATTATTTGAGAAGCTTCCGATACCATTACACGCAGAACGCGGACATTGGAGTTTATTCAGGAACTGACGCGACGACCAGCGGTGGCAAATGTAACACAAGTTTACTTTTCTATTTTTTATGTAACCCAAGCGAAGCACGCGTAACCACTGCCTTGCGTAAGTTTCTCCGGAACGACTGGTATTGTTCCGCATTATTTGAGAAGCTTCCGATACCATTACACGCAGAACGCGGACATTGGAGTTTATTCAGGAACTGACGCGAGGACCAGCGGTGGCAAATGTAACACAAGTTTACTTTTCTATTTTTTATGTAACCCAAGCGAAGCACGCGTAACCACTGCCTTGCGTAAGTTTCTGCGGAACGACTGGTATTGTCCCGCATTATTTGAGAAGGCTTCCGATACCTATTACACGCAGAACGCGGACATTGGAGTTTATTCAGGAACTGACGCGAGGACCAGCGGTGGCAAATGTAACACAAGTTTACTTTTCTATTTTTTATGTAACCCACCCGTAGCACGCGAACCACTGCCTTGTATAATTTCTCCGGAACGACTGGGAATGTCCCCTATTATTTGAGAAGCATCCGATACCATTACACACAAAACGCGGACATTGGAGTTTATTCAGGAACTGCCACGACGACCTGCGGTGGCAAATGTAACACAAGTTTACTTTTCTATTTTTTATGTAACCCACCCGTAGCACGCATAACCACTGCCTTGCGTAAGTTTCTGCGGAACGACTGGGAATGTCCCCTGTTATTTGAGAAGCTTGCGATACCATTACACGCAGAACGCGGACATTGGAGTTTATTCAGGAACTGACGCGACGACCAGCGGTGGCAAATGTAACACAAGTTTACTTTTCTATTTTTTATGTAACCCACCCGTAGCACGCGTAACCCACTGCCTTGCGTAAGTTTCTCCGGATCAACTGGGAATGTCCCCTATTATTTGAGAAGCTTGCGATACCATTACACGCAGAACGCGGACATTGGAGTTTATTCAGGAACTGACGCGATGACCAGCGGTGGCAAATGTAACACAACTTTACTTTTCTATTTCTTATGTAACACACCCGTAGCACGCGTAACCACTGCCTTGCGTAAGTTTCTCTGTAACGACTGGGAAATGTTCCCCATTGTTTGAGAAGCTTCCGATACCATTACACGCAGAACGCGGACATTGGAGTTTATTCAGGAACTGACGCGACGACCAGCGGTGGCAAATGTAACACAAGTTTACTTTTCTCTTTTTTATGTAACCCACCCGTAGCTCGCGTAACCACTGCCTTGCGTAAGTTTCTCCGGAACCACTGGGAATGTCCCAAATTATTTGAGAAGCTTGCGATACCATTACACGCAGAACGCGGACATTGGAGTTTACTCAGGAACTGACGCGACGACCAGCGGTGGCAAATATAACACAAGTTCACTTTTCTATTTTTTATGTAACCCACTCGCAGCACGCGAAGACACTGCCTTGCGTAAGTTTCTCCGGAACGACTGGGAATGTCCCCTATTATTTGAGAAGCCTCCGATACCATTACACGCAGAACGCGGACATTAGAGTTTATTCAGGAACTGACGCGACGACCAGCGGTGGCAAATGTAACACAAGTTTACTTTTCTATTTTTTATGTAACGCACACGTAGCACGCGTAACCACTGCCTTGCGTAAGTTTCTCTGTAACGACTGGAAATGTTCCCCATTGTTTGAGAAGCTTCCGATACCATTACACGCAGAACGCGGACATTGGAGTTTATTCAGGAACTGACGCGACGACCAGCGGTGGCAAATGTAACACAAGTTTACTTTTCTATTTTTTATGTAACCCACCCGTAGCACGCGTACCCACTGCCTTGCGTAAGTTTCTCCGGAACCACTGGGAATGTCCCATATTATTTGAGAAGCTTGCGATACCATTACACGCAGAACGCGGACATTGGAGTTTACTCAGGAACTGACGCGACGACCAGCGGTGGCAAATGTAACCACAAGTTCACTTTTCTATTTTTTATGTAACCCACTCGCAGCACGCGTAGACACTGCCTTGCGTAAGTTTCTCCGGAACCACTGGGAATGTCCCCTATTATTCGAAAAGATTCCGATACCACTACACGCAGAACGCGGACATTGGAGTTTATTCTGGAACTGACGCGACGACCAGCGGTGGCAAATCTAACACAAGTTTACTTTTCTATTTTTTATGACACCCACTCGTAGCACGTGTAACCACTGCTTTGCGTAGGTCTCTCCGGAACGACTGGGAATGTCCCCTATTATTTGAGAAGCTTGCGATACCATTACACGCAGAACGCGGACATTGAAGTTTATTCAGGAACTGACGCGACGACCAGCGGTGGCAAATGTAACACAAGTTTACTTTTCTATTTTTTATGTAACCCACCCGTAGCACGCGTAACCACTGGCCTTGCGTAGGTCTCTCCGGAACGACGGGGAATGTCCCCTATTATTTGAGAAGCTTGCGATACCATTACACGCAGAACGCGGACATTGGAGTTTATTCAGGAACTGAAGCGACGACCAGCGCTGGCAAATGTAACACAAGTTTACTTTTCTATCTTTTTTATGTAACCCACCCGTAGCACGCGTAACCACTGCCTTGCGTAAGTTTCTCCGGAACGTCTGGGAATGTGCCCCTGTTATTTGAGAAGCTGGCGATACCATTACACGCAGAACGCGGACATTGAAGTTTATTCAGGAACTGACGCGACGACCAGCGGTGGCAAATGCAACACAAGTTTAGTTTTCTATTTTTTATGTAACCCAATCGTAGCACGCGTAACCACTGCCTTGCGTAAGTTTCTCCGGAACGACTGGTATTGTTCCGCATTATTTGAGAAGCTTCCGATACCATTACACGAAGAACGCGGACATTGGAGTTTATTCAGGAACTGACGCGAGGACCAGCCGTGGATAATGTAACCCAAGTTTACTTTTCTATTTGTTATGTAACCCACCCGTAGCACGCGAACCACTGCCTTGTATAATTTCTCCGGAACGACTGGGAATGTCTCCTATTATTTTAGAGGTTTGCGATACCATTACACGCAGAACGCGGACATTGGAGTTTATTCTGGAACTGACGCGACGACCAGCGATGGCAAATGTAACACAAGTTTACTTTTCTATTTTTTATGTAACCCACTCGTAGCACGCGTAACCACTGCCTTGCGTAAGTTTCTGCGGAACGACTGGTATTGTCCCCTATTATTTGAGAGGCTTCCGATACCATTACACGCAGAACGCGGACATTGGAGTTTATTCTGCAACTGACGCGACGACCAGCGGTGGCAAATGGCACACAAGTTTACTTTTCTATTTTTTATGTAACGCCCCCGCAGCACGCGTAACTACTGCCTTGCGTAAGTTTCTCCGGAACGACTGGGAATGTCCCCTATTATTTGAGAAGCTTGCGATACCATTACACGCAGAACGCGGACATTGGAGTTTATTCAGGAACTGACGCGACGACCAGCGGATGGCAAATGTAACACAAGTTTACTTTTCTATTTTTTATGTAACCCACTCGTAGCACGCGTAACCACTGCCTTGCGTAAGTTTCTGCCGGAACGACTGGTATTGTCCCCTATTATTTGAGAGGCTTCCGATACCATTACACGCAGAACGCGGACATTGGAATTTATTCTGGAACTGACGCGGCGACGAGCGGTGGCAAATGTAACACAAGTTTACTTTTCTATTTTTTATGTAACCCAAGCGAAGCACGCGTAACCACTGCCTTGCGTAAGTTTCTCCGGAACGACTGGTATTGTTCCGCATTATTTGAGAAGCTTCCGATACCATTACACGCAGAACGCGGACATTGGAGTTTATTCAGGAACTGACGCGAGGACCAGCGGTGGCAAATGTAACACAAGTTTACTTTTCTATTTTTTAAGTAACCCAAGCGAAGCACGCGTAACCACTGCCTTGCGTAAGTTTCTGCGGAACGACTGGTATTGTCCCGTATTATTTGAGAGGCTTCCGATACCATTACACGCAGAACGCGGACATTGGAGTTTATTCAGGAACTGACGCGAGGACCAGCGGTGGCAAATGTAACACAAGTTTACTTTTCTATTTTTTATGTAACCCACCCGTAGCACGCGAACCACTGCCTTGTATAATTTCTCCGGAACGACTGGGAATGTCCCCTATTATTTGAGAAGCATCCGATACCATTACACACAAAACGCGGACATTGGAGTTTATTCAGGAACTGCCACGACGACCTGCGGTGGCAAATGTAACACAAGTTTACTTTTCTATTTTTTATGTAACCCACCCGTAGCACGCATAACCACTGCCTTGAGTAAGTTTCTGCGGAAAGACTGGGAATGTCCCCTGTTATTTGAGAAGCTTGCGATACCATTACACGCAGAACGCGGACATTGGAGTTTTATTCAGGAACTGAAGCGACGACCAGCGGTGGCAAATGTAACACAAGTTTGCTTTTCTATTTTTTATGTTCCCACTCGTAGCACGCGTAACCACTGCCTTGCGTAAGTTTCTCCGCAACGACTGGGAATGTCCCCTATTATTTGAGAAGCTCCCGATAGCATTACACGCAGAACGCGGACATTGGAGTTTATTCAGGAACTGACGCGATGACCAGCGGTGGCAAATGTAACACAACTTTACTTTTCTATTTCTTATGTAACACACCCGTAGCACGCGTAACCACTGCCTTGCGTAAGTTTCTCCGGATCAACTGGGAATGTCCCCTATTATTTGAGAAGCTTGCGATACCATTACACGCAGAACGCGGACATTGGAGTTTATTCAGGAACTGACGCGACGACCAGCGGTGGCAAATGTAACACAAGTTTACTTTTCTCTTTTTTATGTAACCCACCCGTAGCTCGCGTAACCACTGCCTTGCGTAAGTTTCTCCGGAACCACTGGGAATGTCCCAAATTATTTGAGAAGCTTGCGATACCATTACACGCAGAACGCGGACATTGGAGTTTACTCAGGAACTGACGCGACGACCAGCGGTGGCAAATATAACACAAGTTCACTTTTCTATTTTTTATGTAACCCACTCGCAGCACGCGAAGACACTGCCTTGCGTAAGTTTCTCCGGAACGACTGGGAATGTCCCCTATTATTTGAGAAGCCTCCGATACCATTACACGCAGAACGCGGACATTAGAGTTTATTCAGGAACTGACGCGACGACCAGCGGTGGCAAATGTAACACAAGTTTACTTTTCTATTTTTTATGTAACGCACACGTAGCACGCGTAACCACTGCCTTGCGTAAGTTTCTCTGTAACGACTGGAAATGTTCCCCATTGTTTGAGAAGCTTCCGATACCATTACAAGGAGAACGCGGACATTGGAGTTTACTCAGGAACTGACGCGACGACCAGCGGTGGCAAATATAACACAAGATCACTTTTCTATTTTTTATGTAACCCACTCGCAGCACGCGTAGACACTGCCTTGCGTAAGTTTCTCCGGAACCACTGGGAATGTCCCATATTATTTGAGAAGCTTGCGATACCATTACACGCAGAACGCGGACATTGGAGTTTATTCAGGAACTGACGCGATGACCAGCGGTGGCAAATGTAACACAAGTTCACTTTTCTATTTTTTATGTAACCCACTCGCAGCACGCGTAGACACTGCCTTGCGTAAGTTTCTCCGGAACGACTGGGAATGTCCCCTATTATTTGAGAAGCATCCGATACCATTACACGCAGAACGCGGACATTAGAGTTTATTCAGGAACTGACGCGACGACCAGCGGTGGCAAATGTAACACAAGTTTACTTTTCTATTTTTTATGTAACGCACACGTAGCACGCGTAACCACTGCCTTGCGTAGGTCTCTCCGGAACGACTGGGAATGTTCCCCATTATTTGAGAAGCTTGCGATACAATTACACGCAGAACGCGGACACTGGAGTTTATTCAGGAACTGACGCGACGACCAGCGGTGGCAAATGTAACACAATTTTACTTTTCTATTTTTTATGTAACCCACCCGTAGCTCGCGTAACCACTGCCTTGCGTAAGTTTCTCCGGAACCACTGGGAATGTCCCCTATTATTTGAGAAGCTTGCGATACCATTACACGCTGAAAGCGGACATTGTAGTTTATTCTGGAACTGACGCGACGACCAGCGGTGGCAAATGTAACACAAGTTTACTTTTCTATTTTTTATGTAACCCACCCGTAGCACGTGTAACCACTGCCTTTCGTAAGTTTCTCCGGAACGACTGGGAATGTCCCCTATTATTTGAGAAGCTTGCGATACCATTACACGCAGAACGCGGACATTGGAATTTATTCAGGAACTTACGCGACGACCAGCGGTGGCAAATGTAACACAAGTTTACTGTTCTATTTTTCATGTAACCCACCCGTAGCACGCGTAACCACTGCTTTGCGTAAGTTTCTCCGGAACGACTGGGAATGTCCCCTATTATTTGAAAAGATTCCGATACCACTACACGCAGAACGCGGACATTGGAGTTTATTCTGGAACTGACGCGACGACCAGCGGTGGCAAATGTAACACAAGTTTACTTTTCTATTTTTTATGACACCCACTCGTAGCACGTGTAACCACTGCCTTGCGTAGGTCTCTCCGGAACGACTGGGAATGTCCCCTATTATTTGAGAAGCTTGCGATACCATTACACGCAGAACGCGGACATTGAAGTTTATTCAGGAACTGACGCGACGACCAGCGGTGGCAAATGTAACACAAGTTTACTTTTCTATTTTTTATGTAACCCACCCGTAGCACGCGTAACCACTGGCTTGCGTAGGTCTCTCCGGAACGACGGGGAATGTCCCCTATTATTTGAGAAGCTTGCGATACCATTACACGCAGAACGCGGACATTGGAGTTTATTCAGGAACTGAAGCGACGACCAGCGCTGGCAAATGTAACACAAGTTTACTTTTCTATCTTTTATGTAACCCACCCGTAGCACGCGTAACCACTGCCTTGCGTAAGTTTCTCCGGAACGTCTGGGAATGTGCCCTGTTATTTGAGAAGCTGGCGATACCATTACACGCAGAACGCGGACATTGAAGTTTATTCAGGAACTGACGCGACGACCAGCGGTGGCAAATGCAACACAAGTTTAGTTTTCTATTTTTTATGTAACCCAATCGTAGCACGCGTAACTACTGCCTTGCGTAGGTCTCTCCAGAACGACTGGGAATGTTCCCCATTATTTGAGAAGCTTGCGATATCATTACACGCAGAACGCGGAAAATGGAGTTTATTCAGGAACTGACGCGACGACCAGCGGTGGCAAATGTAACAGAAGTTTACTTTTCTATTTTTTATGTAACCCACTGGTAGCACGCGTAACCACTGCCTTGCGTAAGTTTCTCCGGAACGACTGGTATTGTTCCGCATTATTTGAGAAGCTTCCGATACCATTACACGAAGAACGCGGACATTGGAGTTTATTCAGGAACTGACGCGAGGACCAGCCGTGGATAATGTAACCCAAGTTTACTTTTCTATTTGTTATGTAACCCACCCGTAGCACGCGAACCACTGCCTTGTATAATTTCTCCGGAACGACTGGGAATGTCTCCTATTATTTTAGAAGTTTGCGATACCATTACACGCAGAACGCGGACATTGGAGTTTATTCTGGAACTGACGCGACGACCAGCGATGGCAAATGTAACACAAGTTTACTTTTCTATTTTTTATGTAACCCACTCGTAGCACGCGTAACCACTGCCTTGCGTAAGTTTCTCCGGAACTACTGGGAATGTCCCCTATTATTTGAGAAGCTTCCGATACCATTACACGCAAAACGCGGACATTGGAGTTTATTCTGGAACTGCCGCGACGACCTGCGGTGGCAAATGTAACACAAGTTTACTTTTCTATTTTTTATATAACCCACCCGTAGCACGCATAATCACTGCCTTGCGTTAGTTTCTGCGGAACGACTGGGAATGTCCCCTATTATTTGAGACTCTTCCGATGCCATTACACGCAGAACGCGGACATTGGAGTTTATTCTGCAACTGACGCGACGACCAGCGGTAGGCAAATGGCACACAAGTTTACTTTTCTATTTTTTATGTAACGCCCCCCGTAGCACGCGTAACTACTGCCTTGCGTAAAGTTTCTCCGGAACGACTGGGAATGTCCCCTATTATTTGAGAAGCTTGCGATACCATTACACGCAGAACGCGGACATTGGAGTTTATTCAGGAACTGACGCGACGACCAGCGATGGCAAATGTAACACAAGTTTACTTTTCTATTTTTTATGTAACCCACTGCTAGCACGCGTAACCACTGCCTTGAGTAGGTCTCTCCGGAACGACTGGGAATGCCCCCTATTATTTGAGAAGCTTGCGATACCATTACACGCAGAACGCGGACATTCGAGTTTATTCAGGAATTGAAGCGACGACCAGCGGTGGCAAATGTAACACAAGTTTACTTTTCCATTTTTTATGTAACCCACCCGTAGCACGCGTAACCACTGCCTTGTGTAAGTTTCTCCGGAACGACTGGGAATGTCCCCTATTATTTGAGAAGCTTCCGATACCATTACACGCAGAACGCGGACATTGGAGTTTATTCAGGAACTGACGCGACGACCAGCGGTGGCAAATGTAACACAAGTTCACTTTTCTATTTTTTATGTAACCCACTCGTAGCACGCGTAACCACTGCCTTGCGTAAGTTTCTGCGGAACGACTGGTATTGTCCCATATTATTTGAGAGGCTTCCGATACCATTACACGCAGAACGCGGACATTGGAATTTATTCTGGAACTGACGCGGCGACGAGCGGTGGCAAATGTAACACAAGTTTACTTTTCTATTTTTTATGTAACCCAAGCGAAGCACGCGTAACCACTGCCTTGCGTAAGTTTCTCCGGAACGACTGGTATTGTTCCGCATTATTTGAGAAGCTTCCGATACCATTACACGCAGAACGCGGACATTGGAGTTTATTCAGGAACTGACGCGAGGACCAGCGGTGGCAAATGTAACACAAGTTTACTTTTCTATTTTTTATGTAACCCACTCGTAGCACGCATAACCACTGCCTTGCGTAAGTTTCTGCGGAACGACTGGGAATGTCCCCTATTATTTGAGAAGCTTCCGATACCATTACACGCAAGAACGCGGACATTGGAGTTTATTCAGGAACTGACGCGAGGACCAGCCGTGGATAATGTAACACAAGTTTACTTTTCTATTTGTTATGTAACCCACCCGTAGCACGCGAACCACTGCCTTGTATAATTTCTCCGGAACGACTGGGAATGTCTCCCCTATTATTTTAGAAGTTTGCGATACCTATTACACGCAGAACGCGGACATTGGAGTTTATTCAGGAACTGACGCGAGGACCAGCGGTGGCAAATGTAACACAAGTTTACTTTTCTATTTTTTATGTAACCCACTGGTAGCACGCGTAACCACTGCCTTGCGTAAGTTTCTCCGGAACGACTGGTATTGTTCCGCATTATTTGAGAAGCTTCCGATACCATTACACGCAGAACGCGGACATTGGAGTTTATTCTGGAACTGACGCGACGACCAGCGGTGGCAAATGTAACACAAGTTTACTTTTCTATTTTTTATGTAACCCAAGCGAAGCACGCGTAACCACTGCCTTGCGTAAGTTTCTCCGGAACGACTGGTATTGTTCCGCATTATTTGAGAAGCTTCCGATACCATTACACGCAGAACGCGGACATTGGAGTTTATTCAGGAACTGACGCGAGGACCAGCGGTGGCAAATGTAACACAAGTTTACTTTTCTATTTTTTATGTAACCCAAGCGAAGCACGCGTAACTACTGCCTTGCGTAGGTCTCTCCAGAACGACTGGGAATGTTCCCCATTATTTGAGAAGCTTGCGATATCCATTACACGCAGAACGCGGACATTGGAGTTTATTCAGGAACTGACGCGACGACCAGCGGTGGCAAATGGAACACAAGTTTACTTTTCTATTTTTTATGTAACCCACTGGTAGCACGCGTAACCACTGCCTTGCGTAAGTTTCTCCGGAACGACTGGTATTGTTCCGCATTATTTGAGAAGCTTCCGATACCATTACACGCAAGAACGCGGACATTGGAGTTTATTCAGGAACTGACGCGAGGACCAGCCGGTGGATAATGTAACACAAGTTTACTTTTCTATTTGTTATGTAACCCACCCGTAGCACGCGAACCACTGCCTTGTATAATTTCTCCGGAACGACTGGGAATGTCTCCTATTATTTTAGAAGTTTGCGATACCATTACACGCAGAACGCGGACATTGGAGTTTATTCTGGAACTGACGCGACGACCAGCGATGGCAAATGTAACACAAGTTTACTTTTCTATTTTTTATGTAACCCACTCGTAGCACGCGTAACCACTGCCTTGCGTAAGTTTCTCCGGAACTACTGGGAATGTCCCCTATTATTTGAGAAGCTTCCGATACCATTACACGCAAAACGCGGGACATTGGAGTTTATTCTGGAACTGCCGCGACGACCTGCGGTGGCAAATGTAACACAAGTTTACTTTTCCATTTTTTATGTAACCCACCCGTAGCACGCGTAACCACTGCCTTGTGTAAGTTTCTCCGGAACGACTGGGAATGTCCCCTATTATTTGAGAAGCTTCCGATACCATTACACGCAGAACGCGGACATTGGAGTTGATTCAGGAACTGACGCGACGACCAGCGGTGGCAAATGTAACACAAGTTTACTTTTCTATTTTTTATGTAACCCAAGCGAAGCACGCGTAACCACTGCCTTGCGTAAGTTTCTCCGGAACGACTGGTATTGTTCCGCATTATTTGAGAAGCTTCCGATACCATTACACGCAGAACGCGGACATTGGAGTTTATTCAGGAACTGACGCGAGGACCAGCGGTGGCAAATGTAACACAAGTTTACTTTTCTATTTTTTAAGTAACCCAAGCGAAGCACGCGTAACCACTGCCTTGCGTAAGTTTCTGCGGAACGACTGGTATTGTCCCGCATTATTTGAGAGGCTTCCGATACTATTACACGCAGAACGCGGACATTGGAGTTTATTCAGGAACTGACGCGAGGACCAGCGGTGGCAAATGTAACACAAGTTTACTTTTCCTATTTTTTATGTAACCCACCCGTAGCACGCGAACCACTGCCTTGTATAATTTCTCCGGAACGACTGGGAATGTCCCCTATTATTTGAGAAGCATCCGATACCATTACACACAAAACGCGGACATTGGAGTTTATTCAGGAACTGCCACGACGACCTGCGGTGGCAAATGTAACACAAGTTTACTTTTCTATTTTTTATGTAACCCACCCGTAGCACGCATAACCACTGCCTTGCGTAAGTTTCTGCGGAACGACTGGGAATGTCCCCTGTTATTTGAGAAGCTTGCGATACCATTACACGCAGAACGCGGACATTGGAGTTTATTCAGGAACTGAAGCGACGACCAGCGGTGGCAAATGTAACACAAGTTTGCCTTTTCTATTTTTTATGTTCCCACTCGTAGCACGCGTAACCACTGCCTTGCGTAAGTTTCTCCGCAACGACTGGGAATGTCCCCTATTATTTGAGAAGCTCCCGATAGCATTACACGCAGAACGCGGACATTGGAGTTTATTCTGGAACTGACGCGACGACCAGCGGTGGCAAATGTAACACAAGTTTACTTTTCTATTTTTTATGTAACCCACCCGTAGCACGCGTAACCCACTGCCTTGCGTAAGTTTCTCCGGATCGACTGGGAATGTCCCCTATTATTTGAGAAGCTTGCGATACCATTACACGCAGAACGCGGACATTGGAGTTTATTCAGGAACTGACGCGATGGCCAGCGGTGGCAAATGTAACACAACTTTACTTTTCTATTTCTTATGTAACACACCCGTAGCACGCGTAACCACTGCCTTGCGTAAGTTTCTCTGTAACGACTGGAAATGTTCCCCATTGTTTGAGAAGCTTCCGATACCATTACACGCAGAACGCGGACATTGGAGTTTATTCAGGAACTGACGCGACGACCAGCGGTGGCAAATGTAACACAAGTTTACTTTTCTCTTTTTTATGTAACCCACCCGTAGCTCGCGTAACCACTGCCTTGCGTAAGTTTCTCCGGAACCACTGGGAATGTCCCAAATTATTTGAGAAGCTTGCGATACCATTACACGCAGAACGCGGACATTGGAGTTTACTCAGGAACTGACGCGACGACCAGCGGTGGCAAATATAACACAAGTTCACTTTTCTATTTTTTATGTAACCCACTCGCAGCACGCGAAGACACTGCCTTGCGTAAGTTTCTCCGGAACGACTGGGAATGTCCCCTATTATTTGAGAAGCCTCCGATACCATTACACGCAGAACGCGGACATTAGAGTTTATTCAGGAACTGACGCGACGACCAGCGGTGGCAAATGTAACACAAGTTTACTTTTCTATTTTTTATGTAACGCACACGTAGCACGCGTAACCACTGCCTTGCGTAAGTTTCTCTGTAACGACTGGAAATGTTCCCCATTGTTTGAGAAGCTTCCGATACCATTACACGCAGAACGCGGACATTGGAGTTTATTCAGGAACTGACGCGACGACCAGCGGTGGCAAATGTAACACAAGTTTACTTTTCTATTTTTTATGTAACCCACCCGTAGCACGCGTAACCCACTGCCTTGCGTAAGTTTCTCCGGAACCACTGGGAATGTCCCCATATTATTTGAGAAGCTTGCGATACCATTACACGCAGAACGCGGACATTGGAGTTTACTCAGGAACTGACGCGACGACCAGCGGTGGCAAATAAACCACAAGTTCACTTTTCTATTTTTTATGTAACCCACTCGCAGCACGCGTAGACACTGCCTTGCGTAAGTTTCTCCGGAACCACTGGGAATGTCCCCTATTATTCGAAAAGATTCCGATACCACTACACGCAGAACGCGGACATTGGAGTTTATTCTGGAACTGACGCGACGACCAGCGGTGGCAAATGTAACACAAGTTTACTTTTCTATTTTTTATGACACCCACTCGTAGCACGTGTAACCACTGCCTTTGCGTAGGTCTCTCCGGAACGACTGGGAATGTCCCCTATTATTTGAGAAGCTTGCGATACCATTACACGCAGAACGCGGACATTGGAAGTTTATTCAGGAACTGACGCGACGACCAGCGGTGGCAAATGTAACACAAGTTTACTTTTCTATTTTTTATGTAACCCACCCGTAGCACGCGTAACCACTGGCCTTGCGTAAGGTTTCTCCGGAACGACTGGGAATGTCCCCTATTATTTGAGAAGCCTCCGATACCATTACACGCAGAACGCGGACATTAGAGTTTATTCAGGAACTGACGCGACGACCAGCGGTGGCAAATGTAACACAAGTTTACTTTTCTATTTTTTATGTAACGCACACGTAGCACGCGTAACCACTGCCTTGCGTAAGTTTCTCTGTAACGACTGGAAATGTTCCCCATTGTTTGAGAAGCTTCCGATACCATTACAAGGAGAACGCGGACATTGGAGTTTACTCAGGAACTGACGCGACGACCAGCGGTGGCAAATATAACACAAGTTCACTTTTCTATTTTTTATGTAACCCACTCGCAGCACGCGTAGACACTGCCTTGCGTAAGTTTCTCCGGAACCACTGGGAATGTCCCATATTATTTGAGAAGCTTGCGATACCATTACACGCAGAACGCGGACATTGGAGTTTATTCAGGAACTGACGCGATGACCAGCGGTGGCAAATGTAACACAAGTTCACTTTTCTATTTTTTATGTAACCCACTCGCAGCACGCGTAGACACTGCCTTGCGTAAGTTTCTCCGGAACGACTGGGAATGTCCCCTATTATTTGAGAAGCATCCGATACCATTACACGCAGAACGCGGACATTAGAGTTTATTCAGGAACTGACGCGACGACCAGCGGTGGCAAATGTAACACAAGTTTACTTTTCTATTTTTTATGTAACGCACACGTAGCACGCGTAACCACTGCCTTGCGTAGGTCTCTCCGGAACGACTGGGAATGTTCCCCATTATTTGAGAAGCTTGCGATACAATTACACGCAGAACGCGGACACTGGAGTTTATTCAGGAACTGACGCGACGACCAGCGGTGGCAAATGTAACACAATTTTACTTTTCTATTTTTTATGTAACCCACCCGTAGCTCGCGTAACCACTGCCTTGCGTAAGTTTCTCCGGAACCACTGGGAATGTCCCCTATTATTTGAGAAGCTTGCGATACCATTACACGCTGAAAGCGGACATTGTAGTTTATTCTGGAACTGACGCGACGACCAGCGGTGGCAAATGTAACACAAGTTTACTTTTCTATTTTTTATGTAACCCACCCGTAGCACGTGTAACCACTGCCTTTCGTAAGTTTCTCCGGAACGACTGGGAATGTCCCCTATTATTTGAGAAGCTTGCGATACCATTACACGCAGAACGCGGACATTGAAGTTTATTCAGGAACTGACGCGACGACCAGCGGTGGCAAATGTAACACAAGTTTACTTTTCTATTTTTTATGTAACCCACCCGTAGCACGCGTAACCACTGGCCTTGCGTAGGTCTCTCCGGAACGACGGGGAATGTCCCCTATTATTTGAGAAGCTTGCGATACCATTACACGCAGAACGCGGACATTGGAGTTTATTCAGGAACTGAAGCGACGACCAGCGCTGGCAAATGTAACACAAGTTTACTTTTCTATCTTTTATGTAACCCACCCGTAGCACGCGTAACCACTGCCTTGCGTAAGTTTCTCCGGAACGTCTGGGAATGTGCCCTGTTATTTGAGAAGCTGGCGATACCATTACACGCAGAACGCGGACATTGAAGTTTATTCAGGAACTGACGCGACGACCAGCGGTGGCAAATGCAACACAAGTTTAGTTTTCTATTTTTTATGTAACCCAATCGTAGCACGCGTAACTACTGCCTTGCGTAGGTCTCTCCAGAACGACTGGGAATGTTCCCCATTATTTGAGAAGCTTGCGATATCCATTACACGCAGAACGCGGACATTGGAGTTTATTCAGGAACTGACGCGAGGACCAGCGGTGGCAAATGTAACACAAGTTTACTTTTCTATTTTTTATGTAACCCACTGGTAGCACGCGTAACCACTGCCTTGCGTAAGTTTCTCCGGAACGACTGGTATTGTTCCGCATTATTTGAGAAGCTTCCGATACCATTACACGAAGAACGCGGACATTGGAGTTTATTCAGGAACTGACGCGAGGACCAGCCGTGGATAATGTAACCCAAGTTTACTTTTCTATTTGTTATGTAACCCACCCGTAGCACGCGAACCACTGCCTTGTATAATTTCTCCGGAACGACTGGGAATGTCTCCTATTATTTTAGAAGTTTGCGATACCATTACACGCAGAACGCGGACATTGGAGTTTATTCTGGAACTGACGCGACGACCAGCGATGGCAAATGTAACACAAGTTTACTTTTCTATTTTTTATGTAACCCACTCGTAGCACGCGTAACCACTGCCTTGCGTAAGTTTCTCCGGAACTACTGGGAATGTCCCCTATTATTTGAGAAGCTTCCGATACCATTACACGCAAAACGCGGACATTGGAGTTTATTCTGGAACTGCCGCGACGACCTGCGGTGGCAAATGTAACACAAGTTTACTTTTCTATTTTTTATATAACCCACCCGTAGCACGCATAATCACTGCCTTGCGTTAGTTTCTGCGGAACGACTGGGAATGTCCCCTATTATTTGAGACTCTTCCGATGCCATTACACGCAGAACGCGGACATTGGAGTTTATTCTGCAACTGACGCGACGACCAGCGGTGGCAAATGGCACACAAGTTTACTTTTCTATTTTTTATGTAACGCCCCCGTAGCACGCGTAGCTACTGCCTTGCGTAAGTTTCTCCGGAACGACTGGGAATGTCCCCTATTATTTGAGAAGCTTGCGATACCATTACACGCAGAACGCGGACATTGGAGTTTATTCAGGAACTGACGCGACGACCAGCGGATGGCAAATGTAACACAAGTTTACTTTTCTATTTTTTATGTAACCCACTGCTAGCACGCGTAACCACTGCCTTGAGTAGGTCTCTCCGGAACGACTGGGAATGCCCCCTATTATTTGAGAAGCTTGCGATACCATTACACGCAGAACGCGGACATTCGAGTTTATTCAGGAATTGAAGCGACGACCAGCGGTGGCAAATGTAACACAAGTTTACTTTTCCATTTTTTATGTAACCCACCCGTAGCACGCGTAACCACTGCCTTGTGTAAGTTTCTCCGGAACGACTGGGAATGTCCCCTATTATTTGAGAAGCTTCCGATACCATTACACGCAGAACGCGGACATTGGAGTTTATTCAGGAACTGACGCGACGACCAGCGGTGGCAAATGTAACACAAGTTTCACTTTTCTATTTTTTATGTAACCCACTCGTAGCACGCGTAACCACTGCCTTGCGTAAGTTTCTGCGGAACGACTGGTATTGTCCCATATTATTTGAGAGGCTTCCGATACCATTACACGCAGAACGCGGACATTGGAATTTATTCTGGAACTGACGCGGCGACGAGCGGTGGCAAATGTAACACAAGTTTACTTTTCTATTTTTTATGTAACCCACCCGTAGCACGCGAACCACTGCCTTGTATAATTTCTCCGGAACGACTGGGAATGTCCCCTATTATTTGAGAAGCATCCGATACCATTACACACAAAACGCGGACATTGGAGTTTATTCAGGAACTGCCACGACGACCTGCGGTGGCAAATGTAACACAAGTTTACTTTTCTATTTTTTATGTAACCCACCCGTAGCACGCATAACCACTGCCTTGCGTAAGTTTCTGCGGAACGACTGGGAATGTCCCCTATTATTTGAGAAGCTTGCGATACCATTACACGCAGAACGCGGACATTGGAGTTTATTCAGGAACTGAAGCGACGACCAGCGGTGGCAAATGTAACACAAGTTTGCTTTTCTATTTTTTATGTTCCCACTCGTAGCACGCGTAACCACTGCCTTGCGTAAGTTTCTCCGGAACGACTGGGAATGTCCCCTATTATTTGAGAAGCTTCCGATACCATTACACGCAGAACGCGGACATTGGAAGTTTATTCAGGAACTGACGAAACGACCAGCGGTGGCAAATGTAACACAAGTTCACTTTTCTATTTTTTATGTAACCCACTCATAGCACGCGTAACCACTGCCTTGCGTAAGTTTCTGCGGAACGACTGGTATTGTCCCTTATTATTTGAGAGGCTTCCGATACCATTACACGCAGAACGCGGACATTGGAATTTATTCTGGAACTGACGCGGCGACCAGCGGTGGGAAATGTAACACAAGTTTACTTTTCTATTTTTTATGTTCCCACTCGTAGCACGCGTAACCACTGCCTTGCGTAAGTTTCTCCGGAACGACTGGGAATGTCCCCTATTATTTGAAAATCTTCCGATGCCATTACACGCAGAACGCGGACATTGGAGTTAATTCTGGAACTGACGCGATGACCAGCGGTGGCAAATGTAACACAAGTTTAATTTTCTATTTTTTACGTAACGCCCCCGTAGCACGCGTAACTACTGCCTTGCGTAGGTCTCTCCAGAACGACTGGGAATGTTCCCCATTATTTGAGAAGCTTGCGATACCATTACACGCAGAACGCGGACAATGGAGTTTATTCAGGAATTGACGCGACGACCAGCGGTGGCAAATGTAACACAAGTTTACTTTTCTATTTTTTATGTAACCCACTGGTAGCACGCGTAACCACTGCCTCGAGTAGGTCTCTCCGGAACGACTGGGAATGCCCCCTATTATTTGAGAAGCCTGCGATACCATTACACGCAGAACGCGGACATTCGAGTTTATTCAGGAATTAAAGCGAAGACCAGCGGTGGCAAATGTAACACAAGTTTACTTCTCCATTTTTTATGTAACCCACCCGTAGCACGCGTAACCACTGCCTTGCGTAAGTTTCTCCGGAACGACTGGGAATGTCCCCTATTATTTGAGAAGCTTCCGATACCATTACACGCAGAACGCGGACATTGGAGTTTATTCAGGAACTGACGCGACGACCAGCGGTGGCAAATGTAACACAAGTTCACATTTCTATTTTTTATGTAACCCAAGCGAAGCACGCGTAACCACTGCCTTGCGTAAGTTTCTCCGGAACGACTGGTATTGTTCCGCATTATTTGAGAGGCTTCCGATACCATTACACGCAGAACGCGGACATTGGAGTTTATTCAGGAACTGACGCGAGGACCAGCGGTGGCAAATGTAACACAAGTTTACTTTTCTATTTTTTATGTAACCCACCCGTAGCACGCGAACCACTGCCTTGTATAATTTCTCCGGAACGACTGGGAATGTCTCCTATTATTTGAGAAGCTTGCGATACCATTACACGCAGAACGCGGACATTGGAGTTTATTCTGGAACTGACGCGACGACCAGCGATGGCAAATGTAACACATGTTTACTTTTCTATTTTTTATGTAACCCACTCGTAGCACGCGTAACCACTGCCTTGCGTAAGTTTTTCCGTAACGAGTGGGAATGTCCCCTATTAGATGTGAAGCATCTTATGGCGAAGCTTAATCCGGTGGTGGTGGTGGTGGTGGTGGTGTGCCGCGTGCCCACCCTTTATGCGCATGCGCAAACAGTTAAAAAAGAGATAAACATAAAAAAACCTCCTCTCCCCCTCTCTCTCCTCTAGGCATCCCTCCCCGCGGCAACCACACCACACTGCGCATGCGCCTCCCTTCCTCTCTCCCCTCTTACACTCCCCCCCCTCTCTCCATCCCTGCCCGCGGCGTCTAACTCCCCCTGCGCATGCGCGTCCCCCCCTTTCTCTCCTTTCCTACGCTCCCCCTCTCTCCTCTACGCATCCCTGCCCACAGCGTTCACACTCCCACTACGCATGCGTGTCACCCCCTCTCTCTCCTCTCCTACGCTCCTCCCTCTCTCGCCTCGCGACGCCGACGCAGGCAGC
>JALIZH010023972.1:0-27485 GCA_030522465.1 Rhipicephalus appendiculatus | reverse complement strand
AGAAGACCACAGGAACATTGAACCTTGTAGCAACCTTCTTAAGATTATGAGCGACTTTATGAGTGTACGGGATGACTACAGGTCTCGATTTTTCTCTTGGCGTTCTAAGGCAGGACTCTGAGTCTTGCCTTTCATCTTCTTTAACATAGCTTCTACTACAGAAGCAACCACAGTCCGGGAAACCCGGCAGATGAGAATCGCGAAATTTGTAGGTCAAAGCTCTCCTTCATGGTGTGCATACACGACTTCTTAAGCGCTGAGTCTAAACACGCAGAAGCAATAGCTATTTTTACTGTTTTTGAATGGACAGAATCAAAAAGGCAAAAATTCTTTTTTCACAAACGTGGTCCGTACATCCAACAGACGTGTTTGTCACAAACATTCAAAAAAGATGTCTAAAAATTGAAGCCCGTTATCAACCGGCGTCTCAAAAGTGAAAGTAAGCCCATTCCCACCGTTGATAAACGCATCTAAAACCACAGACACACGCTGTTGCAACGATACCCCCCCTGCTCTTTACCCAAGATAATCAAAAAAATCGTCAACATATCTAAAAGTGCGAAAAACATTGATCCCCTGCATGACCCTATCCAAACCTTCATCAACTTCTGCCAAAAATATTTCGCTTAGCACCGGAGCTACACAAGACCCGATGCAGATTCCTCGCTTCTGCAACAAAAACTGATCCTCAAAAAAGAAACAACCGTGGCGCCAAGATAAAACTCGAGTAAACCTATGAAGTTATCAACGCTAATGCCACACCGATTCTGAAAAGCCAAAAAAACCCCATTCTTTTCAATGCATACCCGTACTGCCCTGAAAAGCTCTTGGTGGGGAATGGAATAGAATAGATCTTCCACATCTATGGAGAATACATCGCCTATTGACTGGTTATCCTTCAGAAATTCAATAATTTCAGTCGAGTTCTTTACGCGGAACGGATCATCCAGGTCTAAGGACTCTAGGTGCCTCTGAAGGTACCGGCTAAGATTCAACTGCCACGCACCATTCTCACTTACAATGCACCTGAAGGGGACACCAGGCTTATGTGTCTTGGCCGTAAAAAATACCGAGAGGCACTTCCCTTTAGAGTCACTGATACCCTTAGCAAGCTTATTCAACCCAAGATCTTTGCACAAAGTAATCGCCTTTGATTTTACCCTGAGCGCAGTTTTCTTCGCTTGAGTGAAGTTCTTGTCCAAGGCCTGGGCAGCTTTCACACCAAAAGTCCCGGACGTCATGACCACAACAGCACGAACGGCCACTGCTTCGAGGGCCGTTTGTATCTGCAAGCACGAACGGCCACTGCTTCGAGGGCCGTTTGTATCTGCAGACCTTGACACGCTATGCTTTTATCTATTATGATGGCAACGCCACCAGATGATGCGACAGCTTCATCTCGGTCTTTGCGGTAGAGGACGTGGTGTCTAAGAAAATTTGTGTGTTTTGTTTTAAGGTGTGTTTCCTGTACACACATCACTTTTGGTGAGTGTTCGTGTATGAGTTCTTGGATGTCATCGAGGTTTCTGAGAAGTCCTCTCACATTCCACTGTATAATTTGTGTATCCATTTTGGGTGTAATTTAGTGCTGTGTGCACTGAAAGAACTGTTTTCTTAGCTCATAGAGGCCTTGTCAGGCCCCGTGATGGGGGGTTTTCACTTTTTTGGCGCGCTCCAACGAGCTGCGCCGGTCCTTCGGCGCCTGGAACGGCGTTGGACTTGCTGTTGTGTCCATCGCCTCCGGGAGAGACGCTGGATGGCGGCTCGCGGCTTGCGAGCACGGGTGTGAAGGCTTTGGGGCTTTCTGTGTTAACAGAAGGCCCTGGGCCTGCAGGTCCGGAGGCCTGCATACCCTTTGGTTGCGGAGCAGCACGGGCTGCTTCCGCTGAGGGGGCGGATTGCGCTGCCGCCCGTCCACTCTGCGTGGTACGTGCGGTCGCCGCGAACCTTTGTGGCACTGCCCCCCTTGCGTGCCACGTCCGCGAATGAACTACCCTGTACAAAGGAAAGGCGCTTGCGCGCCTCCTTAAACGAGATGTTTTCGGTTACTTTGAGTGTGATGATGCCTTTTTCTTTCTTCCATGAGGGGACAACTGCGGGAGTAGGGCTGGGTGCCCACCCTCGCAGTTTGCACAGTGGGGAGTTTCAACGCAGTTATCAGCAGGGTGATCATGTGAACTGCACTTTGCACACGTTTGACGGCCACGGCAGCTCTGAGAGCCATGACCGAAACGCTGGCACTTGAAGCAACGCCGGGGGTTTGGGGGATGTATGGTCGGACCTTCAGTTTCAAATATCCTGTTTCGGCATATTCTGGGAGTGTGCTTGTACCGAATGTGGGGATTAGGTGTTTTGTCAGGATTTATTTGTCATCGCGTCTGATTTTGATTCGTTGTACATTTATCACATGCTGTTCACTCCAGCCCTCTAGGAGCTCACTTTCTGTCAGGTCTAGGAGGTCTTGATTGAAACTACGCCTCGCGAGCTGTTAAGAGAACATTGTGGTGTTACGGAGACAGGTGTGTTTCCGAAGGAGACAAGTTTGGACAGTTTTTCATATTGTGCTTTGCTAATAACTTCAAGGACAAGATCTCCGCTAGCCCATTCTTGTTGCCTGATAGCCACGGCCTAGTGTTTCAGTCAGACATTTGGACACTACAAAAGGGGAGATAGTTCTGGCATTCTTGTCGACTTTTTTCGCAATGGATGACATGGAATCTAGGAAAAACTTCTGCAGGCTTCGTGAAAATGTTTACAGTGTCTTCGGTGCGCCCCCCTCTTTGGGGAGAGGACGATTATTCAGTGGGGGAAAGGAAGTGGAGGCCATAAGCTATGTCTAATTTCGGCAGCCATGCCAGCCGCCCACCATGGAGCCCAACATGGGGACGCGACAGCAATTAGGTTTATTTAAGGCATGCCAACGCCAGCTATACATAGCCACTATAACCAAATATAACGTGCCCAAGAGAGGGCACACACACACAAGGTTAACCCTTGCCGCCTGGAAAAAACGGAAGTAAACTGAAGAGAGGAGAGGACAGGAAAGATTAAAAGAGAGAGAAAGACGAAGATAAGGTATAGAAAGAGACAGGAAAAGGCGACTCCCGATTTCCCCTGGGTGAGTCAGCCCAGGGGTGCCGTCTACGTGAAGCCGGGGCCAAAGGGGTGTGTTGCCTCTGCCGGGGGGCCTTAGAGGTCCAATCTCCCGTCGTCGGCTCAACCCCCAGGATCCCCTTTTCCCCGGACACGGCTAAGAGTGAAAGTACAAGAGAGGATAGTGCCAATGCGAACCTGAAAAGTGCGATTTGCAAGAAAATCCCATAAGCAGCTTAACATTCTGCCTCTTATTCCCATATCGGCCAAGTCACGTAGAATTCCGAACCTCCAGGTAGTGTCATAAGCTTTTTTCTAAGTCAAAGAAAACTGTTAGGCACTGTTGCTTATGTATAAATGCCTCTCGTATTGTATGTTTTAACCGGACAAGGTGGTCTAATGTTGATCGCGTCTGTCTAAAACCGCACTGGTTAATGTCTAGCAAATTACGGTGTTCGAGGATGAACATGAACCTGACATTTACTATGCTTTCGAATGATTTCGCTATGCAGCTTGTTAGAGCTATAGGGCAGTAGCTATTGGGCAGAGTATGCGGTTTCCTCGCCTTCAAGAAAGGTACGACAACAGCCCTTTTCCATGCTAGAGGCATTTTGCCCGTAACCCAGACCTTGTTAAAAAAACTTAAGTAACGCGTACGCTGCGCTTTCAGATAGGTGCTGGATCATAGCGTAGTGAATGTTATCGAGACCTGGGGCGGTTTTCTTTCGCATTCTAAGTGCATTTTGCAGTTCTTCAATTGTAAATAGGCTGTCATATTCTTCCTTTGTACCACCTTTGGTAGGTAGCTTCTGCTTTTATATTTTCGTTTTGTATGACAGGAAAGCCAGATTGTAATTTGATGCATACCTATCGAAAAAAACAGCGTTTCCAGTGTCTCCCAGTGCGTTTCAGCGCGCTGGGTGACACTGGAAACGCTGTACAGTGTGTCCCAGTGTCTCCCAGCGCTGGGAGACACTGGGACGCACTGTACAGCGTGGCCAGTGTCGCCCAGTGCGCTGAAACGCACTGGGACACACTGTGCAGCGTCGCCCAGTGTCTTACAGCGCGCTGGGTGGCACTGGTCACGCTGTACAGTGTCTGCCCGCACACTGGGAACACCGGCGGCACATTGGAAAAAAGTGGGCGCGCTTGATGGACTTTCTATAAGACTTTATATTGGATCGCGAGATGTCGAGCGTAAAATTTACCGAATATTTTCAAAATGTTCTGTCCTGTGTGCTACACATATGTAGCTTTAGTTTCAGTTAGGCGACGGATGTGCTTGTAGGCTAAAGCAATCATCTGTCGAGCGCGCGTGCGCTTTCCTTGAAGTGTGCTCGAGTGTCGTCAATGTAGTTTTTAAACCACATCGAAAGAACTCATCATTCGCAACACAATATGGCAGTAGTATTAGTCTGATAATCAAGATCAACCTGCTCTAGCAGTCAGTCGTTCCCGCTCGTACCGCAGAAAGCCGCACGTCACCGGCAGCAGTTAGCCGCTGCAACGCCCAATCTCGGCGTTTTCAGCTTCTGATTTGTGTAATCGAAGGTGCAAATATGACCTCGCTTGGGTCAGTTATGATCGAAACTACATTTTAGCGGTTATTAGACTCTTTGTAATGGAATATATATCCACGATCTTCACAGCGACCGTGGCTCACGAAGTGCGGCCCTAAGCCTAATGCTCGTTTCGGCTAGAGTGAACTACTGGGGCGCTATTTTGTAAGCGTTCTAGCATAGAACGGGGAGGAGGATAGAACAAAAAGAGGAGGGAAGCAAGCAGCCAATAGGCGAGCTGGGGAGTTCAGGAATGTATGCAGTGCATAAAGAAATGTAAAATTATTATAACTGAACATCAATATTCAGAGGCATTGTTTTTCGCAGCTTGAAGTTGAAGAGCTCGGTGACTTTGACAATTAACTTCTGTTAAGGTCTTGACGTAGCGCCAGGTGGTATCGCAGTGGCGCTGGCCCCCACGCTGTTTAAAGCAATGCTTCTAGTATTAGCAGTATTAGTGTACTTGTAAAATTCAAACGGCGCGACAATTCGAACCGTTACCCAGTTGTCGAAATAGCGCAGCAATCGAGAAGAGGTCCGCGCTTTCCCGACAACCAAAGGGCGTTTCTGCTCACATTTATGGAGCGGCATCCCCAGTTAGCCTTACGTGCTAGCGAGCTCACCCACGAGTACACAGCAGCGGACAGGCGTCAGCTTTGAGGCGGTAGAGAGATGCGCGAGAAACCCACTCCTCCGGCCCCACCGCTTACGTTTCGATCCAAGCCGAGTTGTCCGCGGAGACTGTTTTGTAGCCATACCATCGATAGAACGACGCCCGAGCCCGTTATAACAACCTCCTCTCCTTTCTAAGCACATTTTGTGGCTATTCGCACGTCTTGACCGTCGGAATAGCCTCATAGCCTCGACCAATCGCGCATGTCTTTCCCTCCTCTTTTTGTTCTATCCTCCTCCCCGTTCTATGCTAGAACGCTTACAAAATACCGCCCCTGCAGATCTAGTACGCGGAACGTAAACAAGGGGACAGAAATTATGTTCAAACGGGTGACGAAAAGTAGTGTTCAGTGAGCAGTTCAGATGCACGATGTTTGCTAGGTAGGCATAGGCGTATCTGCCGGGGGGGGGGGGGGGGGGAGGCAAGGGGGGCGGCAGCCCCTCCACTGAGAAAAGTTAGGGGGGGCGGAGCCCCCCCCACTTTCGACAGTGGTCACTTCCGGCTGCACACTGGGAAACCATCAACCGATCACAAGTTTTCCTTCTACACAGCAATCGTTTTATTTTATAGTGAAATTTTTCTCGCACTTCTGCTGTGGAGATTGTCTTCCGTGTGTCACGACCACGCACTGTAGGTTTTTTTGCGGTGCGGGCCACCTATGCGACGCTTGCGCGCTGTGCGCTACATCATTGCAGAAAGGGCTGTGGCTGAGTAGGGGGCTCTACAACGTTAAAACATTCTGTCATAACTTTATTCTGTCATAACTTTGACTGGCATGTAATTTACATAATCGTCGATGCAAATACGGGCAGTACCGATCAAACACTCTTCTTGATTCAGCAATATAGTTTTCTTACATCGGAAAGGAATAGCATTACCACTGCTCTATATCAAATTTGCTGTCAGTCGATGAGTGCGCAGAAGTGTTGAGTGTTTTAGTTGGGCCGCACTGGGGGAGCTAAAGAAGGTTTCCGCTTTAATTTCCGATTATTCTGCTCACCTTGCTTATCGTATGGTAGCTTCCAGCAGTAGCGCCGGCTTGAAACAAAGCGAGGAATAGGGCAGTGGACTCGAGTACATCGGGAACTCCAGCTTCCATGCTTCTCCCGCACCCCCCGCATCCACAGTTGCCCTCTCCCCCCTCCTTTGTTAGGATGGAGGAGAGGGTACGAAGCACATACACGCTAGTGCTAATGGAAATCAGTTCTAGCCTTGAAGACAAGTCCACTTGTCGAAACGTCGGCTCGAGCACACAACCCCTGCTTACGGATTTTTTCATAACAATGCGTGAGAAACACTATTACTAGGAGCAAACAAGACAAAATATAAGATACGGAAACCTGAATATGTGCAAGAAAGTGTAGTACTAATTACAGAAAAGTAAAGGTGTAGTCACTCTGCTACCTACCTTTAAAAAAAACGTAATTATTCGTGAACTGCTCCTAGAGATTAACGAAATTTCATTGAATGAAACAAACCTACACTACTGGGGAGGCCGTCATCGACATATCCTATTGATGCATAAACTTGTCTGGGTAATGTATGAAAGTGTTGTTTTTATTACTATTACATGCATAACATACGTATATCTATGGTTGTCCCGGTGGATGCTACGTGAAACTGACTGTACTTTGTGTAATGTTCATGAACGCTGCTAATACTCTATATCTATGAAAGATCACTTCAGATTGAGTGTGATCAAAGTCTCCTCTCTCTCTCTCTAAATATATATATATATATATATATATATATATATATATATATATATATATATATATATATATAGTTAAGGAGTGAGGCAGGATCGGCCCCCCACTCGCGAATGAGTTGGTACGCCACTGTAGGTACGTATGACTAACCGCTTAGCGAGACAGTGCGATTGCCGCAACACATCTGCGATTACGCTCGTAAGTTTTGCTGCAAAACGTGCCAGGTAGACGTTCTGATCCAAGGCAGCCCATAAGAAACAAACAATCTCCTGTCAGGTTGGTGCAAGCACGAAGAGACGGAAATCTGCGTTTCTAAGCCAGAAAACATTGCTTTTATTGGATACCGGAATTAGCTATAACATGGAGAAAAAATATATGTACGCTTGTCTTTAGAACGTGGTGTAGTGAGTACCGTGTCAGGCTCAGAATGAGTAGTACGTTAAGGTAGCAGGTTCGAATCCTGCGCGCTCGTTTTTTTTTTAATTTTTTTTGTCCCAGTGCTCGTGTTTCAGCCTTAATTACGATGTGGGCATAACCAAAATTTTAAAAAACAATTTAAAGCCCGATTTTGGCCCATAACGCGAGTCCCAGTGTGCAGCGCGCCAGCGTCCAGTGTGCCCCGTGCAGCGTGCCAGTGTCCCAGTATCCAGCGCCACACTGGTCCCATAATCAGGTATGGCACTGGGAGAGTGCCACTGGGTTTTAGCAAAATGTTCTCCTAAAATGTCTGCCTGAGCTTGGATTCTAGTTTGAACACCAGGAGGGGTCAACAAAGGGATGGTATAGGCTGTGTAATCCCCGTTCATTTTCCGGACACTCCGGACAC
Organism: Rhipicephalus appendiculatus; assembly: GCA_030522465.1. Lineage (NCBI taxonomy): Eukaryota > Metazoa > Arthropoda > Arachnida > Ixodida > Ixodidae > Rhipicephalus > Rhipicephalus appendiculatus. The sequence goes on along the minus strand of JALIZH010023972.1, from coordinate 19,625 downwards.
CTTCCCATACTTTTTTGGTTGGTGACGAGCTATTTATAGACGATACATACTTTTGCCAAGGTACTTCTTCTGCTTGTTTGCGGATGTAGCGTGCCTGGGAGCGAGCTCGTTTGAAGTTCACTAAATTGTCGTACGTCAGGTCCATCTCCTGAAAGCGCCCCAAGCTTTGTTTTGTTTATTTTTCGCTGCACGGCACTCTTCTGTCCTCCATGGTTTCCGTTGTTTTCGCGCTAGTGCCGATGTCTGGTATTGACATGGATGCCGCTGCGAGGAGACACATTGTAAATTTTTCGTTTATTTCGTCTACGCTTAGACACTCGTCATATTCTTCTTCTAGAGAAGCGTAGCTGGTATAGAGGGTCCAGTTTGCTCGGTGTAGATTCCACCGCTGTGGTTTGGTGGGTACTGAGGTTGGTTGGGTCAGACGTATGAGGCATGGCGGATGATCGCTCCCGTATGGATTATGTCAGGGGTTCGTACGCATAATGACACGACTGATGATTGAAAAGAAACGGGTTTACATGACTGGTTTTCGTGCGTGCGTCCTCACACCTCGAACGATGGACGTTACGTGTCTCTCTCCTCCCCTTGCGGCCGCCTCGTCAACAAACGCTAATAGTTCCACAACCTCAAGATAGGTGGCGCTAGTTGTCCATAGTGGATGTAATTTCCTAACACACCCGGATGTCCAAATAATGCGTCCTCGCATTACCCTAATCCGTGACGAATTCTTCAAGCCAACGTGGTGGTTTTCTCAGTCTGCGCCAGTGTTGCCAGGTTTGGCTATATATAGCCAAATTGGGCTACAGAAAAAAATTTTTGGCGTCGATTTGAGATGGTTGGCTATGTGGCTATATTTGGGCTACTGAAAATCTGCGACTTGGCTTTGTTTGGGCTATATGTGGCGCCCTCTTGCTCAACACTCCACAGGAAATTCTCGTTGAGCAGACACAAATATGTAAAGGCGCGCTCGAATTTCTTGTTGAAGGGGTCGAAAGCAGTAAGATTCTTTAGAAATCCGCCCGCTGCGCCGCCTAAGCGAGCGGTAAACTGGGGAACGAGCACCAGCGGTCTCTGACCGACTTTTTCGCCACAGCAACCGTACAACGCCGTTGCGCCTCTCCGGAATCCGAACTTTTTGGCTGTACTTGTATATCAACCACTTGATGTCCTGCCGCAATTTGCGGCCGAAAAATTGGATGTTTATTTGTATAGGCACAAGACGCGTCTTGATCTACCGTAACATTATGAAATTTCGACGATTCCCAAGCGGTTAATCTTGTTTTTAATAGGATTGCAGGAGCAACACAGGTAGTAGTGTGTTGTAGAGGCTACACAAACCCAAGCAATTACGCTGCAAAGAATGATGAGTCATGCACCCGGCCGTTGTCACGAAAAGAGCTCACGCTTTTCACCCGCTATCACATTTTGACGCCTGTGTTCACTGCTCGTGCTTTGCGTGACATCAGCGTCGCCTGGAGCAAGTTTGTCCAAAAGACTTTTTTCTGCCGCCTTACCACTCGTGGTGGGCTACTGGTTAAGGCGCTCACCTGCTGATCCGAAGGTCGCGCGATCGAATGCCGACCTCGGCGGCTGGCTTTCAACGAAGAAAAAATGCAATAGGTGCCCGTGTGCTTAGGTTAGGTGGTCGTTAAAGAACCCCCAGGTGGTCGCAATTTCCGGAGCCCGCCACTGCGGCGTCTGTCATAACCATATTGTGGTTTTACACGAGGCGATACCTCAGCACTTATTATTATCTAACACTTCCGCTGCTTCAACTTTTCCTATCGCAACAATATTACATTATAGGGGTTGAAACGGGCTTTTTTATTATTTGGTGGCGCTAAAGTGAATTCGATGGACGAACTGAATGTTCTCGGGGTAGCTGGCCAAGGCTGGCGGCTTTCATAATAAAATTGTCTAGAACAGCACAAAGCATAAACATTCATCCTGCTTCGCTTCATGCGTGAAATACTACAGAGTTGTTGAGAACTGGTCAAGACCTTGCATTGGAAGGTTACTTTCCGAACGCAACGAATTGATGAGACGGAGCTGGGCGAATTTACTTATCTTTGTTGTTTTCAAATGAAGGTTCAGTGATTAAAGGCCGCGCCTCAATATCGATACCTTCACCTTCTCGAACACAAGCTCTTTCCTACACTAACGACAGGTTGTACAAAAAGGAATTGGAGCTGTAGAATGTGAAAACGTATGTCAAAATAAAACTGAATATAACAATGGCTATATTTGGCTACAAATTTTCTTGCTATTTTTTGCCTTTGGCTACATTTGGGCTACGGTTTCTCTGGCTTTTGGCTACGCCACCTCGTCCAACCTGGCAACACTGGTCTGCGCCGGTCATCGGTGGCTACTGGTGCTTCAGTTGCTTGCGCAGGATCATCTTGCAGTTGTAGAGTTGTTTCTTCACATGTCTGCGACTGTGACAACTTGAAACTGGTTGGACGGGGTTGCACGAGGAAAGGCTTTAATTGTCTGGCTGTTGCAAGCCTAGTCTCTGCAGTACCCATTTTGGAGATCGTGTACGTCTCTTTCTCCACTCATGTTATCGTGTAGGGTCCGTCGTACATTGGCCCTAGTTTTGTTGGTCGTGACCCTTTGTGGTACCAAACTTCGTCACCCACGCTGAAAGGTGGTGGACTCTGTTTGGCATCGTACTTGCGCTTGAGCTCGTGCAGGTAGTCGGTTAGCGTGTTTTGTGCTTCTTCACTTCTTACTTTCGCTTGGTCTTGTGGCTCTGTTGGCGCCGATAGCTCGATGGTTCGACGGGGAACGTAGTTGTACAGCAGTTGAAACGGCGACGTGTGTAGGCCAACGTGTGGCTGGTTGTTAACCTGAAATGTTGTTTCCCGAAGGTATTCGCTCCAGTGGTCCATGTTGCCGTTGAGGTTCTTCCGGAGCACTGACAACACTTTTGCATTCGCGCGTTCAACAAGACCGTTCGTTTCAGGTGTGTAGGGTACGGTCAAACTGTGATCGATGCTCTTCTCCGCGAAGTAACGTGTTGCAGCTCGTGAAGTGAAGACTCTGTCGTTTTCTGTCACCACAGTTCTTGGCGTTCCAAATGTGAATATGATGTCTTCATCGAGAAAGCGCAGAACGTGTTCTGTCGACTTATCTGGTACGGCACGTGTGATGATGAATCTCGTCGTGACATCAACTGCCGTTATGAAGTACTTTTTGGGGTCTTCGGTATGAATTGACCCAACGTGGTCCATGGCAATGGTGTCGAATGGTTCCTGCCTTGGCATACGGGGGGTTTAGCGTACCGGCTTGTGTTCCTGTCTTGGCGTTGTATTTTTGGCACGTTTGACAACCACGTACGTAGTCTTCGACGTCGCATTTCATTTCATGCCAAATGTAGCGCTGCTCGATTTTTCGGAGTGTTCGAGAGGTGTCGCCGTGACCATCTCCGTCCTGGTATGACGTCAGAACTGATTGCTTTAGGCTTTCTGGCACCACGATACGGTGTTTCTCTCTGTCTCCGTCGGCGGTCGCATGTACAAGTCTGCCTTGTACCATCCTGTATGGAGTCGCCGTTGGCGCACCTTGTATTTGGCCAATTATCGGGGCAAGCGTAGGATCGTCTTTCTGCGCTCTGCCGAGTCGGTTGTCTTCAGCCTTCTTCAGCCTTCAGAACGAAAACATTGTGTGTGTTTTCTGGGACTCGTGAGAGTGCATCTGCAATGACGTTTGTCTTGCCTGACGTGTGGCGAATCGTGAAGTTGTATGACATCAGGTCGAGCACAATCCGGGCAAATCGTCTTTGTGGATGCTTCTTCGACATGATGTGCGCTACCGCCCAGTTGTCGGTGTATATCTCGAAGTGCTGTAGCCCTTGGAGGTATTGGTGGAATCTGTCGGTGACAGCCCAGTGCACTGCAATTGCCTCCAAATCTGTCGAGTGCTTGTGCCTGTCTGAGTCGAGCACCTTCTTGCTTGCGTATTCCACGATGCGAGTTTCGTTCGCGTGTCTCTGAGAAAGGACAGCACCAAATGCCGTATATGATGCGTCAACACGTACTTGCGTCGGAAGTGCTGGGTCAAAATTCGCGAGTATTGGAGCTTCAGGCAGTCGCTCTTTCAGTGTGTCCATAGCTGATTGGTATTCGGCAGTCCACGTGAGAAGTGCATCCTTCTGCGTTAGCTTCGTTAGTGGCTGAGCGATCTTCGCGTAGTCCTTGATGTACTTCCTGTAATGAGATGTCAGCCCTAGGAATGATCGCACCTCTGTCTTCGAGCGTGGTTGCCCGTAGTTCTTAATGACACTCGTCCGTCTTGGGTCAATGACCACTCCATCTCTCGAAATTATGTACCCCAGGAAGCTGACAGTCAGCAGCGAAAGTGGATTTCCTGAAGTCCACTCGTAGGTTCAGGTCTGACAATGTTTTCAGAACGTCGTTCACGGTTCTGATGTGCTGCTCGATGTCATTCGTGAATATGCATATATCGTCCATATACACACTCACGTGTCCGCTGTCGATGAGTGGTTTCAGTCCATCATCCATAATGCTCTGCATGCTTGAAGGAGCTGTACACAATCCGAAGATCATGCGTGTGGGCTCGAAGTGTCCGTCTTCAGTCACAAATGCTGCTTTCTCGATGTCACTTTCACGTATTGGGACATTGAGAAAGGCCTTCTTCACGTCGAGGTTCGAAATAAGTCGCGACCCTGACACTTTGCGGAGTAGTGTGTCAATTCGCGGCATTGGGTAGGCGCGTTTGATCGTCTTCGCATTCAGGAAAAGATAGTCGACGCACATCCGTTTTGGAGTCGACTCGTGGTGAGGCTGGTCCACAACAACAACAGGTCAGGCATATGCAGACTTCGACTTGCGGATGATGCCTCTTTTCAGCCAGTCCTCGGTTTCCTCTCGTATGAACTCTCTGTTCATGTCGCTTGTCGTATACGGTTGCATGCGAACTGGTGTATTGTCACTGAGGTCAATCGTGTGCTCGGCATGCGTGCAGAGACCCAATTCGTTGCCGGGGTTCGTAAAAACATGAATGTTCTCACTCAGCACAGATCTCATTTTTTCTGTTTGGTCCGTGTCGAAGTTTGCCGGTTGCACTTGTGCAATTTCGCGGCGCACTTCCTCCAACGATGGAAGATTAGGATGAACTTGCTTTGGGGAGCTGTTCAATGTGACAGCTACAGACGTTGCTGCATCGGTTTCTTCGTTGTCGTTCTTGTGTGCCGGCTGTGGCGTGATGTCGTTTCTTCGATGTTCCATTTTTGGCGCTTCCTGTGGACTGTTTTTCGGTATCCACTCGAGCGTGTGCGTTCCGTTCGTGTATCGTTCGATGTAGTCTAATGTGACGCATTCTCGTCAGTCAGTCCCTATGACGGCGTCATGTGGCAGGTCGTTGACTACTTTTACACCGATGGTCGCACTTGCTTCCTCGATGGCAATGTGCCCTTGAGTTGCTTCAACGGGAGTCGTTGAGTCTCCGAATGGTCCTCTGAGTACGCAGTCCGTGTCAGGCACAACATCGAAATTATGTTGTTCTGCAAACGCTGATGAAACGAGAGTTGCGGTAGATCCCGCGTCCCATAGCGCTAGTGTCTCGACACCGTTGATCTTCGTAGGCACGAGAATGATCCTACCCTCCGTGCGCGTCGTCACGATGCGGTGCGTGCGTTGTTCTCGCGCTGCTCTTTCTTCCCTTCGTTTCGCAGCGGCTGCCTTCTCCTCTTCGGTGCGTGTGTCTGGATCAGGGCAGGCTATCGCTCTGTGTCCTTTCTTTTTGCAACGCGCACACGTGTCGGCCGGTAAGCGTGTGTACTTTGGTGTCGTGGTGGTCGTAGATTCGGCTGCATTTCTCTCGCTCGGCTTTGAAGTTTTGCTGGCTGCCGGAGCTCTCATATCGTCGTTCACACCAACGTCTCGTCGATCCATTTGTTGCACGTAATGTAGGAACTCGCTTATGGTTCCGCGTCTAAGATCGTGAAACGCGGCTAGCATCGGTTTTGCACTTGTTGAGCGTACACCTTGTATGAGCCAGTCTACTACATCGTCGTCAGACAGTCTATACGAGGCACGTCTGATGCGTTGGAGCCGTGCGTACATGTAGTCCGTCATGCTTTGGTGTTCACGTTGAGTTCTTGCGTCGACGTGGGCGACCCACTGGCAGAACAGCAGAGGCTTGTCGAATTCTGTTTGTAGCGCCGTCACAAATGATGCCCAATCGTTGTGTTGGTTGCCGGTAGTGTGGTGCCAAGCGGCTGCGCGGCCCCTGAGTCGTCAGATGGCAGCGTTCAGCGTTGCCGCTTCCGTCCATGCGCAACGCTCGCGCATTGATTCTACAGCAGTTTTCCACTGTGCGAAGTTGTCGGATTCAGTTCCCGAGTACGTCGGGAGCGTTCCCGTAAGGTCCGGCGTTGTAGTGATCAGCAGCGGAACGTTGTCGTTCGACGTGCCAGGCGGCGTACCCAGCTGCCTTTCGAGAAGTCGCGCCATCATCTGCAACGTCGTGTTGAGCATCGCGAGCTCTGTTCCGATTTCGTTCGACGTAGTTCGGTTTTCGATGGTGTCCGTGCGTGGCAAGCGATTAGGAGAGCTGCTGTCTTCGCAAGTAGTACCTTGGCGCGTCGTAAGGTGCAGGTCGCTCGTGCCGAAAGCCACATCGTCCATGATCAGCGTGGAGTTTTTCACCTCGTTGTGATCGGTCGCCATGCTGGTCATTGTCTCGGGCTGCACTTGCTGCTCCTAAGCCTCGGTACGGACAGCGTTACCAGCTCGCTTCGTCTTGTGGTTTACGTCCGCCGTAGGTTCGTTGTTGAGTCCTCGTCGCCATGTCAGGGGTTGGTACGCATGATGACACGACATGATCATTGAAAAGAAACGGGTTTAATACGTGATTCAAACGGATTACATGACTGGTTTTCGTGCGTGCGCCCTCACACCTCGAACGATGGACGTCACGTGTCTCTCTCCTCCTTGCGGCCGCCTCGTCAACAAACGCTAATAGTTCCACAACCTCACGATAGGTGGCGCTAGTTGTCCATAGTGGATGTAATTGCCTAACAATTATCATGCACTTCCCTATTGAGGTGGACGTAGATGTCTGAGGAGCAGAAAGCTAAGGCAAGACAACTGATTTTTCCTGTGCTGGGTGCGCAGTAAGTTGGAGCATTCGCGTTAAGGATGCAGATGTCGTTAGTCAGAATGAAGTCTTCTATTATTTGCCCCCCTGGTGTCTGTTGTCGTGCTTCCCCACATCGAACTGTGTGCATTAAAGTCGCCGACCAAGATAAAAGGTTTTGGTAGTTGTTCCACGAGTTCCTCCAGGTCTCTAACGGTTACCTGTGAATGAGGAGGAAGCTATATCGAGCAAATGGTTATGGTTTTGAATGAGACTACACTAACCGCTACTGCTTCTAAAACGGTTTGTAACCGGGTTTCTTGTGATGTAGCATTGTATTGCATGATAATTGCAACACCGGCGGATAGGCGACCGATGGGGTCACGGTCTCGGCGGGCAACTTTGTACTGCCTAAGAAAGTTCGTGTTTTTAAGACCTAGATTTGTTTCCTGAACGCATAAGGCTACAGGAGAGAAACGGTTTAAAATATCTTTTATATCACCAAGGTTGCGCATGAGTCCACGGCAGTTCCAGTGAACAATGAGTGCCATTTTTTTTTTTGTTAGGTATTAGTATCGTCACTGTTTTGTTGTACACTGAGATGTGGACTAGGTGATATAAAATTTACATTTTGTTATTTTGTTGCTCTAAGAATAATGTCACGTGGTCGTGACGTCGACGAAGGCAGCAGGCAGTAGTCCAAGATGAAACTCTTTATTAGGCCGAACTTGTGGCCGGTAAACGGAAAGTATGATTACAGCAATACACGCTGGCACTGATAGCGGCGAACAGAGCGTCGGCCGTCGATCATCTGAAGTTCGTTGGAACGCGCCGGCTTTTATAAATCACGCGTCGAACATTCTAGCTTTATCACTAGTCGTCGCGCAAGCTCTGGAATAATCTTGAGTGTTAGCGTCTTGCGTGCAATCTTAACAAAACGATCTACTACAACCGAGAAACTTCTGGAACACTAAGGCGCGGTCTCTACCGAGTACTGCCGATAGTATTTGTGGGCGGAAACCGAATACAGTAAAAGAATCGCGCGTGGCAATAGAGCTGAAAGACGTATCTAGTCACGTCCCTTTTCCAGGGGCAGCGACTGGCTGGCGAACTGATTTACCTCGGCCAAGAGGCAAACCAGGTTGTTTTGGGCAGGTGTCCCCGATGTAGTAGGCGTTGTGTCCATTACTTCATCGGAAAGCTTGGATGATGATGATGTATGGTGTTTAATGGCGCAAGGGCCATTTGATGGCCAGAGAGCGCCAGGCAATGTGGCAAGAGATGTGTACAATGATTATGGTAAGGGGCTGTATAAGGGCCTTAAAATTCCTCGCGTTAAGGCGGGTAAAACATAAGTATGAAAATAATGAGAGTGACGTGACCTGTGTGAAGTGAGAATGAATGGCGGGTGGTCGTGATAAAACTATCATGGGGATATATGGCTTCAGCACGAGTGCCTCGTCAACGCCCTTGGTCCAAGGACCAGGAGGCAGGTGCCTTGTTTGATGTAATCACCGCAGCAACGACCTCTGTTGAGAGGTCGTGCTACAGATTGCCTGGATATATCACATGGAAACTACGCACGTCCTTTAAAAATCCCAACAATGATTCATGTTTCAAAAGTGGTTCCCTACCGATGAACATTGATGGGTGAAATGGTATGTGAAGTCGGTAGGGTGATGGAAAGTGTTGTTTTCAAAGAGTGTCTAGTTTGCATTGAATTAAAATGTGAAGCACGGTTAGTGGTTCTCCACATCTGTCACACAAAGGTGGATCGCCACCAGACAAAAGGTGTGAGTGTGTACTGTGTGTGTGTCCTGTCCTTAGCCTTGTAAGTGTAACTTCTGAGTGACGTGATTTTGATACTGGCAGCCAATCACCAAGTTGCGGCTTAATAACGTGCAGTTTATTTTCTGTGTGCGTATCCCACGTGCTCGGCCCTGAGCTTTCGTTTCAAGAGAGGTTTCAGATCAAGTACCGGGATAGCTATAGATGTATTGGTAGTGGTTGCGTTGACGGATCCAGCTAGCTGGTCTGCCAACACGTTTCCTTGTATCTCGCGATGTCCTGGCACCCAGCACACTACGACATGCTGTTTGAGTGAGTATACTGTGCATAGGAGTGAGTAGAGCGATACAAGGACAGGGTTTTTGTGTTTTTTCAGGGTTTTGAGGGCTTTTACCACGCTTAGGGAATCTGTGTATATTACTGCACTTTGTAGTTTTAATTGTTTAATGTGATTGACGGCCACTAATATCGCGTAGGCCTCAGCTGTGAATATACTTGTATTTGGATGCAGTACGCCGGCATCCGAAAAGGACGGGCCGACCGCAGCGTAGGAGACAGAAGTGTTAGACTTTGAGGCATCAGTAAAAAATTCTGGACAACTGTACTTGTGTTGGAGTTCGAGGAAGTATGTGCGGATATGTGCAACAGGCGCGTGCTTTGTTACTTGCACGAAAGATATATCACAGTCTAAGCTGCCACTGCCATGGCGGCAGATATGCAGCGGGAGCCATCAAACTGTGTTCAAGAAGTGGCACACCCGTTTCCTCAGCGAGGCCCTCACACGGAGTGAGTAGGGCTGTCTCAACGATGGGCGGTTGTGGAACAAGGCAGAATTGGACAAGTCATTGATTGTGCTGTCAAAGGGGTGTTCTTTGTTTGCGTTCACTTTGAGATAGTATACAAAACACATGTAACATCTCTGCAGGTGGAGCGACCATTCATTCGATTCTACGTTCAGGCTTGCTACGGGGCTAGTGCGAAAAGCACCCGTAGAGAGGTGAATGCCTAGATGGTGAACAGGGTCGAGCATCTTTAAGGCTGTTGGTGTCGCGGACTGATATGTTATAGCCCCATAATCTAGACCTGTGCGTACGAGGCTTCTATAAAGATTGAGAAGGCACTTCTTGTCACTACCCCACGTAGTGCGTGACAACACTTTCAGAATAGTCATGGTTTTTAAGCACCTGTTTTTTAAATACTTGATATACGGTATAAAGGTTAGTTTTGTGTCTAATATTAGGCCCAGAAACTTATGCTCAGACTGTACAGAAAGACGTTGACCATGGAGGCACCTGTTTTTTAAATACTTGATATATGGTATAAAGGTTAGTTTTGTGTCTAATATTAGGCCCAGAAACTTATGCTCAGACTGTACAGAGAGACGTTGACCATGGAGGTCGATGTCGGGATCGGGATGAAGGCCCCTCTTTCTGCAGAACAAGACGCAAGTACTCTTTTGTGCGTTCAATTTAAACCCATTTTCTTCTGCCCATTGAGAGACCTTGTTTAGGCCTAATTGAACCTGACGTTCACACATGGAAAGGTTGCCCGATTTAAAACCCACCTGTACATCGTCGACATATGTGCAGTAAAACAAATTGCGTGTGATAGACAGGCGCAAGGAATTCATTTTGACTATAAAAAGTGTACAACTCAATACACCTCCTTGCGGCACTCCTGTTTCTTGGACAAATGTTCGGGATAGAACAGTGCCAATTCTAACACGGAATGTCCGATTGGACAGGTAGCTTTCGATTATGGTCAACATTCTACCCCGTATACCAGTAGCGTAGCCAGAAATTTTTTTTCGGGGGGGGGGGGTTCAACCATACTTTATGTATGTTCGTGCGTGCGTTTGTATGTGTGCATGCATATATACGCAAGCAAAACTGAAAAATTTCGGGGGGGGGTTTGAACCCCTCGAACCCCCCCCCCTTGGCTACGCCACTGCCGTATACCCAGGAGTGAAAGGTCTCTCAGTACGCCAAACCGCCATGTAGTGTCATAGGCCTTCTCCATATCGAGGAACACAAAGAAAAAATTGCTGATGAGCGAAAGCGTCACGAATTTGTGCCTCGGTACGGACAAGGTGGTCAGTGGTGGATTTAGCCTCTCGAAACCCGCACTGGTATGGGTCCAGTAGGCCGTTTGTCTCAAGGAAATGCATCAGTCGCCGGTTTATCATTTTTTCAAAAACCTTGAGGAGACAGCTGGTTAGCGCTATTGGTCTGTAGCTCGAGACTGAGGAAGGGTCCTTGCCCTGTTTTAAGATTGGAATAACGATGGCTTCTTTCCAGGCCAAGGGGACCTCGCCGGAAAACCATACAGCATTATACAAGGAGAGGAGGGCTTTTGGGTTTCAGTGGGCTGGTGTTTCAACATTACGTATGTCACACGGTCGGAGCCTGGAGCAGATTCATTGCAGCAGTTTAGCGAGGCCTGTAGCTCAGCTAAACAGAAAGGTGCATTGTATGCCTCGTGGTTTGTGGAATTGCGCTGTAGTGTCTGTTTTTCTATTCTGGTTTTGTATCGTTGGAACGCTTCAGTGTAATGCGACGAGCTGGAGACCTCTTCGAAGTGCGCGCCGATGGAGTTAGCCTGGTCTTCCAAGCTGTCGCCTTGTGTGTTTACGAGAGGGAGTGATTGTGCTTGTCGTCCTGCTACCTTACCAACCATGTTCCAGACTCTCGCCTCTTGTGTATATGAATTAATGCCTGTTAAAAATTTCTGCCAGCTCTCCCTTCTAGCCTGGCGGCGCGTTCGTCTTCCTTGAGACTTTATGTTCTTGAAACTGTCAAGATTCTCGGCTGTCGGTGAGTCCCGAAGCAACCGCCATGCTTTGTTTTGCTTTTTGCGCGCATTTCGACATTCGGTATTCCACCATGGTACACGTCGTTTGGCGGACCGTCCCGACTGTGGTATACACTTTGTTGCAGCATCAATTAGAACAGCTGTGAAGTAGTCTACCGTTGCATCTATGCTGAGGTCACGCATATCACACCAACTTAAGCGAGTAGCTTTTCTAAACTCTTCTCAATCGGCCTTGTCCATCTGCCATCTGGGAACCTGTCGAGGACCTTCATTATTTATTAGTGTGCTGAGAATTATTGGAAAGTGATCACTTCCGTAGGGGTTATTGATGACCTTCCAATTGAGTAAGGGTAGAAGCGACGGAGATGTAATGCTGAGATCTATGGATGAGTAAGTATTGCTAGCGATGCTATAGTATGTTGGCTCTTTGTGGTTCAGGAGGCACGCACCGGAAGTGAAAAGGAACTGTTCAATTAGGCGGCCTCGCGCATCGCAGCGGGAGTCACCCCATAGACCACTATGTGCGTTGAAGTCTCCGAGGAGAAGATACTGTTCTGGAAGTTCATCAATTAACGACTGGAATTCGTGTTTGTTCAATTGGTGATGTGGAGGTATGTAAATGGAGCAAATCGTGACCAGTTTGTTGAAGATAACGGCTCTGACGGCTACTGCCTCAAGGGATGTCTGAAGTGGTAAATGAGTACAGGCCGTTCCTTGATTAACTATAACTGCAACACCACCGGATGACGCGACAGCATCGTCCCGGTCCTTTCGAAAAATAACATAACTGCGTAGAAAGTTGGTGTGTTTCGATTTTAAGTGTGTTTCTTGTACACAGAGCACTTTTGGTCAATGTTTGTGTAAAAGTTCTTGGATATCGTCGATGTTTCTGATCAGTCCTCTGACGTTCCACTGTAGTATTTGTGTCTCCATTTTAAAGTAGTTCGGTGCTGTGTGTACAAAAAGTGTTGCCTAGGTTACAGGGCCTTTTGGGGGCCCCGTAATGCGGAGTTTTTTCTTTTTTGGCGCGCTCCAAAGAGCTGCGCCTGTCCTTCGGCGTCTGAGACGCCGGAGGAGTGTGGCTTGTATCCATCACCTCATCTGAGGTGGTGGATGGTGCCTGCTCGGCAGGCACGTTCTTGGCGGTTTCGGACCTAACTGCGTTTGCAGTGGCCTGGGGTCCGGCAGACTCGGGAGTCTGCTGGCCCTGTTTGGCAGGGGTCGGAGCAGCACAGGCTACTCCAGCCGGGGACGCTGCTGGCGCGGCCGCGGTCACACTCCGTGTGAATTTCGCGGGCGCCGAAAAACGTGGCGGGGCGCCCCGGCGCGCCACGTCGGCGAAGGAGGGATCGGACTGGTTGTGTGTGGAGAAGCGTTTGCGTACCTCTTGGAATGATAGGTTGAATTTCACTTTGAGTTCTATGATCTGTTTCTCTTTTTTCCAGGATGGGCATGATCGTGAGTACGCGGGATGATCTCCTTCACAGTTGGCGCAATGGGCTTCTGAAGTGCAAGTTTCGGACGAGTGTTCCATGGATGCACATTTCGCGCAAGTAGCGCGCCCTCTGCAACTTTGCGATCCATGGCCGAAGCGCAGATACTTGAAAAATCGACGGGGGTTGGGTATGTAGGGTCGGACACGAAGCTTACAATAACCGGTTTCAATAGAGTCGGGTAGGTCTCTGGTTCCGAAGGTAATTATTATGTGTCTTGTTGGTATTTGTTTGTCATCACGCCGGATCATTATTCTTTGTACTTTCACAACGTTTTGGTCTTGCCATCTTTCTAGCAGTTCGCTTTCGCTTAGCTTGAGAAGGTCATCATCAGAGATTACCCCACGGACGGTATTCATAGACCTGTGTGGGCCCACTGAAACAGGAATGTCGCCAAATGATACCAGTTTGGATAGCTTGTCATATTGGGCCTTGTCGCGAACTTCCAGAAGGAGGTCACCACTTCCCATCTTTGTCACTTTATAACCTGTACCAATTGCTTCTGTAAGAGTTTTCGATACGAGGAAAGGTGAAATTGCTCGGACAGTCTTCTTCTCATTCTGGCTGTGGATGACGTGATATTTGGGGGAAGTTCTGCTTTGGTGTGACTAAAGTGAATGTTTCATCGGTGCGCTACCTTCTGAGGGAGCGATCAGGTAGGGGGGAAATGAGGTTGCCATACGAAGCGTTTAAAGTTCGGCGGCGATGGTGGCCACCCACCACCGAGCCCAACAAGGGGACGCTACAAGGTTGAAGAACAAACACTTGGAGACGCCAGCCATGCATCGCCGCTATAACCTAATATAATGTACCCTAGGTTGGATAGTTACACCAGGTTAACCCTCGCCGCCAGGAAATTTGGAAGTGTACGGAAGAGAGAAGATGACAGGAAAGATGAAAAGTGGGAGAGAAAGACGAAACTGAGGGGAGAGAAGGAGACAGGAAAAGGCGACTGCCGATTTCCCCTGGGTGGGTCAGCCCAGGGGTGCCGTCTGCGTGAAGCCGGGGCCAAAGGGGTGTGTTGCCTCTGCCGGGGGGCCTTAAAGGTCCAATCACCCGGCGTCGGCTCAACCCCCCAGGATTCCCTTTTCCTCGGACACGGCTAAGCCACGCACGGCGACGCGTGGGAGGGGGTCGAAACCCCCCGTTGGCTCAGGTCCGTGGTGACGCCACTCACCAAACGCCTGCTCGCGCAGACGCCCCTCCTGCGGGGATCGGAAAGCTTGGACACTGAAGGCATTCGTTCAAGCTGCTTGCCTGAAGGCGCAGCGTTTTTCGGTGTTGCTTTATCCGTAGGTAGGGGTACCGTAGGGATAGAGCTTGTCGCAACGGATTCCGCAACAAAACCCACTTGCGATGTGTTGGTTGGGGAATGTGGGCCTTGCTTTAAGAGCAGAGGCCTTTTTGAGCGTCTGGTGGCGCCTCGCTTGAGGGCGAAGGCAATGCCAGATCAGCGAAGCTATACTGGCAGCCTGTAGACACCAGACGCCGCTCTGCCCCCCGGCGAGCTGCATCGGCATAGCGTGAGCCTGAAAACATCGCGTGCTTTCGGCATGCTTCGGGATATGTGAGATTTTCTTTTACTTTCAGTTGCATGATTTCTTTCTCTTTCTTAAAGGTTTCACAGGATCTTGAGTACGCGGGGTGCGGTCCACTACAGTTAGGGCATTTCGTGGCTGTTGAGCCGCATTCCTCTGATGGGTGGTTCTTCTCTCCACATTTTGCACAGGTGATCGTTCCTCGGCACGACTGCGAGCCATGTCCGTACCGTTGACATTTAAAACATCTCCTTGGATTGGGGACATAAGCTCTGAGAGGGCAACTTATGTAGGCTACATTTACCCTTTCTGGTAGATTGTGGCAGTCGAACGTGATCACTATGTGTTTTGTCTTTATCTCCTCATTGGCTCTTCGGATAGTGATCCTTCGGACAGCGCTGACTCCTTGGTTTCGCAGGTTCTCCAGGATATCTGTGTCTGTTTCATTCATTAACTGTTTTTCAGAGATCACCCCTTGCACACTATTCAAGCTGCAGTGCGGTGTGACAGTGACGGTTTGTTCGGCAATTTTTGTGCTTCTGCAGAGTTTCACTTTGTTTTTTAGTCTGTATTTCGATCAAGAGGTCATCTGATCCAAGATTTTTCACCTTGTATTCTGTGCCGATTGCCCTTTCGAGGGACTTCGCGATCTTGAAGACCGATTTCGATGTCATTGGTTCTCTGTCGTCAGTTGAGTGTACAACTAGAAACTTTGGGATTGTCTCGAGAAACTTTTCTTTCCTTAGAACTTCGGTGCGGCTTCTTTTCTGAGGCCGATCATTTTTCTTAGATTGAACAGATGCCATGGGTTATGTATAAACAGAGGGTTCCGTATATGTCGACTGAGGTTCACCCTCATATTCTCAGCAAGGTCCCGGAGCTTCCAGCCTGATAATCAGGTGGGAGCTCATCGGCCGGAGCTTGACCAAGACCCCGACCGCCACCGTTCGCGGTTTCTAACCCTCCACCTTGCAACCTGTAGCCACGGTACGAATAACAGCGTCGGTGTGGGGGGCTAAGGGTCCGTGGTGGTGCCAAGCACCATTACATTGATCGCTCAAGATACCCTTGCGGGTAGCTCGGGTCCGTGGGGTCGCTACGCACCAAACGCTCGCCAAAGCAGACGCCCCTGCGGGGATCAGCCTAATTTGGTCTCGAACATTTCCATCAGCGCAAACCATCAGTTTCGTCGCGGTATAACCCTGCAATCCCCAGCAACCACGTATACCATTCGTCATACTGAAAGTTTTGATGTCGCGGTTCATTCTATCTGAGGACTATTCCAATTTATGTCCTTAAAGTTGAGCGTACATCCTACTTTAGAGAGCAGTGCATTCATGTGAAAATTTCACGTTAATCCGTATGTAAGAGCGATGTGTTAGTCATTCGTACTACTTAATATTTATTGGCAATATTGTTCGGGTTACAGTGTTCGTCAGACAAACTGAGTTTGCGCGATCTACGTTTATATATGGCTAAATTCAAATCCAATTGATATTTTGCGCACCGCACATGTGTAATAAAACTCGTTGCTGGCCTAGCTGCAACTGTCAGCGCGGAGCAAGCGCTGTCCATAAAAAAATGCGACGGGTTCGCATCTGCCGTTTCATTGTAAGTTTCGTGTAGGTGTCCCAATGTTTTCTTCCGCTAGAGTCCTAAAGCGAAGTCGTGACTCAGTTGCAAGGGAATTGACTTAGGCTTACTTTATCAAATTGTTCGGCAGGTGTACCGTGGATCGTCTTGCACAACAATGTAATTGTTTTTATACTGAATCGCTTTTGATTTTGGCTCTCTGCGCATGTGCGTACTGTTATTTATATTAAGTGTTCTTTCGAAAATAAAGCAGTTGGTAGTGCGCGCTTTTGTTGCGTGTTGTGCCGCTTTCCTATATTTTTTTAACACAGATGTGGCCGTGAATTTCCGCGTAATGGACAGCATCGTCTGCCTGTAATATTAGCCCTTCACGGACGGAAGACGGAGCGTTATTAGCACATATGAGGAAGAGCAGCTGCCCAAGAATAGATCCTCATGGCAGGACTAAGTTCCATTCAAAATTTTGAGCTCTGCCAATGAAATATCAGTGCAGCCAAGAAATAATGTTTTTGGTAACAGCGAGGGAAGAATAGCTAGTGTCATAAAAAAGTGTGACATGCTTTATCGAAGGCTATCTAACATTCAGTCACCAGACATTTCTTTGCCCTATTCACGAGAGACGAATATATCAGACGAAATTCGAAGCAACTCGGTTACAGAGGGTTGATAAGGTCGGAAAGCATGCGCACAGTCCAAAAAGGAAAGCTGTTCTGAACATGGGTGAATATACTTGTATAAAAAATGCGGGCAGATCCCATGGACTGTGGGAATCGATGTAATGCGAAGCAGCCAGGAAAGAACAAATTATGCTTTACATTTCATTTCATTTCATTTTATTACCTTAAAGACCCCGTTTGGGGTATTACATAAGGGGTGGTTAACATATTCGTACAAAAAACAGGTGTTATGGTGTGATACAGGTTTGCAACGTGTCCAGAAATTCGGAATGATTTGATACGGCAGCAGCATGGTGAGGCAGGTCGTTCCAGTCTCTGGCAGCCCGAGGAAAAAATGAGGCTTGAAATGTTGCTGTTCGTGTTCGAAGACGGGTTACTTGCAGTTGATGGCCAGTGCGCTGAGACGTGCGTGAGGATGATGGCGAGATGTAAGGTGGACGGTTTAGCGAGCTGTAAAAGAATTTATGAAAAAGAGAGAGCGTGGCAACACGACGACGAAAAACGAGGGATGACAAGCTTGATTCTGCTTTTAAGAGAGAAATGCTAACGTCATATGAATATGAAGAATGGATGAACCTTGTGGCACGATTCTGAACGGACTCAAGTGCATTGATGATATATGCTTGGTGAGGGTTCCAGATGGCAGCGGCATATTCTAGTTCTGGTCTGATAAATGATTTATACGCGAGAAGTTTGACTTGCTGCGGCGCATGACGGAGGTGACGTTTCATAAATCCTAAGGTCCTGTTTGCTGATGAAATGACGTTAGTCGCATGCATAATCCAGGAAAGGTCATGGGATAGAGTTACGCCTAAATATTTATACGTTAGAACTGATTCAACGGGGACGTTTGCGATTATGTAAGTAGAAAGGAATGGATTGCGTCTGCGGGAAACTGAAACAAATTTATATTTTTTTTTGTTTTGAGCCATTTGCCAACGATTGCACCAGTTATGCACGTTATCAAGGTCGTTCTGCAGAAATTCTTGGTCTGAAGTGTTAGTTGCAGGATGATAAATTACACAATCGTCAGTGAACATACGAATAGGACAAGACACATGCTCTGGTAGATCGTTATTATATATGAGGAAAAGAAGTGGTCCTAATGCTGAGCCTTGGGGGACGCCTGACGTGACGGGAAGGGGCTTGGATGAGTGGTTATTTACAAGGACAAACTGAGAACGGTAGGTTAGGAATTCTTTTATCCATTGTATTACGTTAGCATCTAAGTTCATCAGGGATAATTTCATTAGTAAACGTTTATGAGGTACTGTGTCAAAAGCTTTTGAGTAGTCTAGAAAGATGACATCTGTTTGAACGTTGTTATCAAGATTAACATGGAGATCATGAAGGAAAATTGCTAGTTGTGTTTCACAAGAAAGTCCCTTACGAAAGCCGTGTTGAGAAGGATGAAAGAAATTTACTGAATCTAAAAAAGGCCATGATGTGCGAGTATATGACATGTTCCATGATTTTGCAAGGGACACTAGTTAAAGAAATGGGGCGGTAGTTTAAAGGGGAGTCTTTGTTACCTGCTTTGAAGACTGGAACGACCTTTCCCACTTTCCAATCACATGGTAAAGTACCTGTAGATAATGACTCAGAAAACAATAGGGTGAGACATGCTGCTGCTGATGATGATGATGTATGGTGTTTTCTGTCGCAAGGGCCATATGATTGCCAAAGAGCGCCAGGTCATTGGACAATAGATGTGAACAATGATAATATAAGCGGCTGTATTGGCCGCGAGGAGTTACGGAGTCGCCCTCTATCGGACGCGCCTCGATTGCGTGCTAGGCAGGATACCGCCGCGCGCTCCCCATAGAATTTGCTGCAGGCGCTCTACAAAACACCTTGCGCAAGCGCTCCAGGACATTTCTGTCCATACTTCCGAAGCGAAATACGTTCTTTGCTGTTAAAATAATAATTTTCGATGAACAGAAAGCACAACATAGTTTACAGTCGCTGTCTCTTTGCAGAAAACGGAGCGCCCGCTTCACGCGGTCACCGCGATGGAGACCCCTGAACCGGCTTCTTGCGTGAAATGTAGTCAGCCGTGGAGCGCAAACTGTGTGAAATATCGTGAAGTAGACTGCATGTATAACCAAATAGAGCATAACAGAAAAAGTCCTCAAGCCGGTGATCGCACAGGTTCGCGGCGACCGACGGAGCTTTTGCATGCCTGCATGTATGTTCGCACTGATGGTTTCGCTTTCGCTACGAGCCTGTTTTGGCGCCGTGTCGTGAACTTTTAGGCCACAAAATATGAAAATTTGTGAGTCCACAAACAACTATTGTTGCGGGGACGCTATCAGAGCAGTTCAAGAAGAATTATGTTACAACTACGACTTCAGCGCGCCTATGGCAACTTGTGATGTCCCGTCCCGACGATTCAACGTTTTTTTTTTTTCGGTCAGAATTCGTGTATGTTTCAATGCCATTTGGCATGTTGCGTCGCACTGCATATTGATCGGTCTTCTAAGCGAGCAATTGCCGCTGCTTTTGTTATTTCAGTGTGTTCGTTTCGTTTGGATCTCCCACGAAGCATGAGAAAATGCGATGCCTTTTTTAATATGCTCCTTATTATCGTGCATTCCACTGAACTTGCTGCTCTCGACAAA
>JALIZH010023971.1:22500-58453 GCA_030522465.1 Rhipicephalus appendiculatus | reverse complement strand
CACGAAGTTCATCTATGTATTCCGCAAGGAACGGCGCACGATGTGACCATCAGGGCTGGGCAGTATCGAAGATACATGTATCTTAGATACTATCTTAGATACTCGTTGGGTATCTTGTATCTGTATCGCGATACGTCTCGCAAAACGAGTATCTGTATCTGTATTTCCGATACATACAATAATGTATCTTGTATCTTAAGATACAAGATACTTCTTCAGAAACGCCACCTTGTGAAACAACAAACGTTGGCTGAACTCCGCTGCTCACGCTGACACTGCTGCCACTAAGCCACCTCAATAAACGTGACGACAGTGACATTACTTTGTCTTTCCACCAGAGTGTTCCAGTGAGCATAGGAAATAAGAGCTATGTGCGTCTCTATTGGTGGAACAGAGTCACGTGATGGCGCTTGAGCCTTCTGGACAAAAACAGGCGCTCCAACGTCTACGTGCAGCCCACCTTTGGTTTCTTGATGTTTTCTTTCTTTTTTAGTTGTGTCGGTGCCATGAACCTTGTTTGTAGCCATGGCACTGTGCTCCTAGTCCCATGCGTGTGGCGTCTTCCGCTCAAATTCAGACGCTGCTATGGTGTTGTTATCGAAGTTTGTCTTACGTGGTGCTTCGTTGCAAAGTCTGAAGAATGCAAGAATGGGGTTGCTTTGCGTCTCGCTGCTTTCACCCAAAGATTTGACAGATCTCGTGGATGTAAGCTTGACTTGCACACTATGAGATTGACTTATATGCAAATTACATTCTAACAACCGTCGCACCACCGGTGTCGATGCTATATACAATAGAACAAACATTAACGTAACAGATGATATTTGGCGTACTGTATCTTTGTTCTTCGTGCTTAATTATGCAAGAAGTTTTTTTTAATGATAGCTTGATTGTAGCACAAGTGCTGTCTTTGCTGTCTTCCATTTGCATCCCACACATTATCTAGGTCTTTGTGTCGTTTTTTTCCCGTTTGTCAACTGTAATATGTATTTTGTAACATCCTTCTTTGTTCCTTTTTTTCTAGTCCTTCTTTTATTTATTCTTATTTTTAATTGTCGGCGTCATTTCTACTATTTACATATCTACATTCCATGTGAGTTTACTGTTCAGGCGATGTTGAGGGCAAAGGTAAAATAATCTGAGCGTGCCTAGTGGTTACGGGAACAAAAATTCTGCTGGACTATTTAATAAAACAGCGAAATTGAGTTTACGTTATAATAATGGTAATTATAATAACACATCTTAAAGACGTTAGGAAGGGGATTTGAGAAACATAATACCAAGTACTCCTGTTTTCTCATGAGCGTCCCCAGGAGCCCTTTAGTGGTATTTTCCGTGGGCACTGAGTTTTCTATTGTTTAACATTAACACCTAAGTTGATGATACATCATGCTCTATATTCGTAGCTTTTAGGCGTGTCGCCTGTATCGTGTTTATAAAGGGTGTCACGTAACTGAAGCCAAATATTTGCAAAGAAGTGCCTAACCTCAACTTAATGAAACAAACGATGGGGTTTACCGCCATGTTGCTCTCATTACGGGAATTTTATATTGCACTTAATTTCTTAACTAATATGAATGATTTAACAATTCTGCTATTCACTTTAGGGTCATGTGCGTTTCGTTACGTTATAGAGGGCATTCTAAAACGACAGATCTGTTTTTTTTTTATGGAGGGGGGGGTGAGGGTAGATGCTACGTACGAATTTGTCCGGCGTTTAAAGAAAGTTGGAGAAACATGACCACATTGCTGCTCTCCAATTCCATTCTGCTGCAGCGCTCTCAGACGTGCTTCGAGCGAAACTACGGGCAAGTGGACCACGACGAAATTGACGGCCGCGGCTTATGCATCAGCAGAGCTTCAACATTTCTGACCGCCACAAACGGCAAAGAAACAAAATAGTCACTGAGAAGCGACAGGCTGACAATCCGCGCGCCGGTTGTTTCGATCGAAGAACGTTTAAGAGCGCTGCAGTATGATATCGCATGAGCGCAGTCACGTGGTTTTATTTGATATTTCACGTGCTTGCTTTAAAAGCCAGAAAATATTCACCACGCAGCATGCACGCTGCTAAAAAAATAATTGCTTTGGTCGTTTTTAAATGCATTCTATGATGTGACGAAATGCACTCGGCTCAAAAGTAAATATTAAAAATTTCGCATAAATAAACCTAGTTAACTAAACCTACAAAGCGCAATGTAAAAATACCATAACGTGTGTCACATGACGGTAAACCGTATGCCATTGGTTTCATACAGTCGTGGTTAAACGCTTGCTTTTTTTTAAATAACTGGTTGTACTTATGTGAAACACCCTGTATACCTATGCACTGTCATATTTTATTGCGGAACTGCCTGGGTATTTGACTTAGGTATATTCGCTTTCCTTTTTTAGGTCCCTGTAAAGTATTTCCTTTTTTGTGTGTGTGTTACAAAAAGCAGGTGAGCAAGCTAGAAGTTGCAAAGTGTGAAAAGCAGTGATATCCTGCGACGCTTCTTCCCGCGTAGAGTACATTGGTCGCAGTTAAGACATTCTCAAGCCAACACTTCTGTACATAGGCATTTGCAGCGTCATTATATACATCTATAACAGCAATTTTAGAAATGTATCGAAGTATCTTAAGATACAATTGCGAAGTATCGTATCGGATACATTCATTCCGGATG
Source organism: Rhipicephalus appendiculatus (assembly GCA_030522465.1). Classification (NCBI taxonomy): domain Eukaryota; kingdom Metazoa; phylum Arthropoda; class Arachnida; order Ixodida; family Ixodidae; genus Rhipicephalus; species Rhipicephalus appendiculatus. Next base: position 55,787 of record JALIZH010023971.1, on the reverse strand, counting down.
TATCTTGTATCTGTATCTCCAATACTTCTTGTCCGAGTATCTTGTATCGTATCGCGATACAATTTCAAAGTATCTTTGCCCAGCCCTGGTGACCATGCACCACGCATTCTGTACGTCATCCACGACCCTAAGGGCAAAATTGCCAAGCTCTTTTTCACAGTTTAATTTGGGTGGTAGCAGGCAGCAGATTTTGGTTAAAGTAGTACCTGTGAGTCTGGTAACATAAACTGTTTTACAGCTGTGAGCTCACAACATCCGATTTCGGAGGCGTAGTTGTCGGCCGCCGTCTCCGGTTTGCGCCAATGCAATAACTAACGCGCTTCGTTGTTGGGGGCGTAGTGGCGTCTAAGCCAATCGCATTGTTATATTTTTACCTCTGTTCATTATCACCTTGATATGTAGTATACAAAATAAACTACTAACAAAAATATCTTGAAACCATGTACTGCGAATACACTACCACTCCTTTTTATGCAGCAAATTCTGTTGGTTTGTATTGCCCCAATAGCAGAATGATGCAATGGTGGGACTAAACTTCAAAAACGTTTTGCTCCACTAAAACAAAAATTAATTCCATTAAGCTTTCTGTGAACAAAGTTGCTATGATCCTCAATCGTAAGCGCTCCTCTTCTGATATTTTCTTCGGCCACATGAGGGTGTTACAGACGTCTCAACATAGGCTGAAATGGCGTTTTTGCCAAGTTGAGGATTTTATTTTAGAAGCTATGCGCCGCACACAGCCAATAAATATTAAGAAATGGTACTTTTTATGGACAGTCTGATAAAAATAATATATGAATTTTATAAACAATCGTCTTTTGTAGAACAATTTCCGAAAACGCTACAATTTACCTGCGCGTTAAGGAGTGAGGAATAAAACGCTATCATAAGGAACCGTTCTATAATAAAAGCATGATGCTCGAAAAACGCAAGAAAGCAACTGTTGAAAGAATGCGCGAAACGGTCAATTTATAGAGAAATTTCTTTTCGTACCTGGTTTCCCACCGTTTCGTGAATTTCAAATGGTGGTCTCGTGCGTAAACAACTTTTGCGGCTCAAAATATTTTGGGAAAATACTCTACAACTAATGCCTATGAGTGTGTTATGTTCTCAGATTTTTTTTAGAGAAACTGACTTTTGGCCAGCGCCGCGGTTAGTACAGTTGGGCATGGAATGAACCTATATTCAATTCGATAACGTATCCTATTTGTTATATCAAGCACCAGCATTACACAAGGCCGAGAGTTACCCACACTGTACTAATATAATTAAAACACGTCTGCATATATTATGTTGCACATCACGTCGGGCAATGAGGAGGAGGAGGAGGAGAACAAAACCTTTACTCGAAAACTGACTTGTGGCTTCTGCCGTTGAGCTAGGCTACCCTGATTAGCCGGCCCCACGGTGTGACAAAAAAATTGGGGCAGCGACGTACTAGTGCTGCGAAGACTGAGAAAACAGCGGAGCTGGTGGCATTCCCCTCTTCGTTTCCCTCCTCCTCACCATGACTTCCGTTTCCCACCAATGGATATACTGCACATGGCTATGATATGCTTCTCACTACCTCTTCCTCTTGGCCCTCTTCCTCACCCTCACTTCCCCTTCCCACCCCCTGCACTATGCCAGGCTATGTTACGTTTTACTCTCCTCCTCATTTCCCTCCTCTTCACCCTCACATCTCTCCTCACGTTCACTTCACTCACACACCCCCCTTACTATGTGACACTATACAACGCTATGCTATGCTCCGATAACGTGCTTGAACATCCAAGTAGTTACGACACTCGCCTTCGGATCATAGGTACGAGGGTTCGAATCTCGCCTCGCCAAGAAACTTTTTGCCAAAATTTCGTCTATCTGTTCCTTTCTGTCTCTTCCTTTCTCTCTCTCTCTCTCTGTTCGTTCTCTCGCCCATTATGTTACTGCATCCCACACCAGACAGAGAGGCGAACGTGTTCTGGGAGCGAAGCAGACAATGAAGAAGAGGACGAAGAGAGTGCGTGCCGGTTCATGATGATGATGCACGCTCCGTCATGGAGACCTGCTCGTCTGGGTTGGGTCAGAGCCGAGTAGTGTAGCCTTGTTCTGCTGCTTCCTGATGATCTTATCGGATCATGACATTTCATTTAAGTTTGTGAAACTCGCGTGATGAAAGCGATTACAGATTGTGTTCTCAATCAATACATTCTATGCACCTGGAAACAAGCATGCCGAGGGACATTTCATTGGCGTGTAGAGCAGTTACATATCTTTCAGCATGGGAGCCACACACGATGGGTTTGCGGCGCCCGAATACCTCACGAAGAGCCCAGGAGCAGAGAAATGCCCTGGAAATGACAATCATATCATGACAACTGTTCCACCAGGAGGAATGCTTTCTTTATCCACTTGCACATTAGAACAAGTGCTGGCCTTTGTGAAGTAAGTAATCTTTTTGTTTTTGCAATATCAACGCATATGGAATGATTCTCTGAGTAGCTTTCTAATAACTACGACGCAACTGCCTTATTGCATCACATGATAAGACCGAAAGCTAACTACTCGAAACGTATTAGAGTGCGCTAATACATTCTGCAGATAACCTACATTTGTTTCGAAGGAAACCGAAAGTCTACGCTGAAATATTCTGACTGCTGCCAGCGAGATCGAATCCCGGCCGCGGCGGCCAAATTTTCGCTGGAGGCGAGAATGCTAGAGGTCTGTGTGCTTAAATTTAGGTGCCCGTTACAGAACCCTAGGTGGTAGAAATGTCCGGAGCCTTCTACTACGGCGTCACTGATAATAATATGGTGGTTGTTGGATGTAAAACCGTAACATTTATTATTATTACATTGAGATGTTGGTACTCTAGCCTCGTTGGTACTTCCACTCGCTCTTGTTCCTTTATTTTTGGTGTGATCGGGTTTCGTCCACAGAAACCTTCTACCACCGATAATCGCAGGCCGCGCCGTAATGTTTATAAACGACGTGATTGTTCTAGACTTCCGTTCAGATTGCGTGCAGGACACGAGTAACCGAGTTTATTAAGCAGCGAACGCGAGCACCAGCGATAATGCTGGAAGGTTGGATAGGGTATCTATAAAAGCTGAATAATTTCACAGACGAGCAGATTGATGGATGCCCGACGTTCGTGCTGGCCGTTATCATTGTACAGCGAGTTCGGCTTTTACCTTGAGTCTTTCTTTTGTTGAGCAAAGGATCATCCAATAAAGCATTTCATCTTTACTGAATGCGTCCTGCTGTTCTTCACCTCAAAAACCGCGTGATAGTGTTACGGGAAAGGTATGCCGAAAGGACTCAGTATTCGCTGTGACTGCTTCGTATTGGTGACCCATGGTAACCTTTAGCGCAAGACGCCACAAGGTACACGAAATTACAAAGCGCTGACATCATTTCAGTGCGCACACACATTATCTAGGAAAAAGAGATCAGAAGATAATCCGCGGTGAGCACAGCGACCGGAAACCTTCTCAACGTGTCATTGATGCAGTACTCTCACTTAACTGAAATTTGCAACCAAAATAGAACCACAGGTTGACATCGTCAATGATCACTAGGACCATATCATGTAAATCACGTGGCATGTGTCATGATTGTCATGTCCTGTCACTTATTTTTGTCATACACTAGTGTCTTGCCACACCGATATTGGTTATATCTATGTATTGGGACAGGCGTGAGGTGACCATTATTCTTTCATGCAAATCAGGACGTACATGATATGTATGTTCATTGTTAAAAGCAGCGCAAAAAGACGAAACACAAGATGAAGGAGGACACAGGACAAGCGCTGAACTAGCAACTGTCATCTTTATTCAAAAGACGAGAATAAATACAAGCAGTTCCGCTGCGTGCGCACCCTCTACACCGCAGATAATTGTCACGTGTTTTCAAGTAGGTTGAATTCACAATCATGAAGATAGATGGTTGGGGCGGAAACGCAATTGTAACTGTCACGTTACAAGTCATTTATGTTCGACGGACACTCATTTAACTCCATACCAATTTTGGTATGTGTCAGGTTAACGAACCAGTCACGAGACCACAAAAGATAGATAGATAGATAGATAGATAGATAGATAGATAGATAGATAGATAGATAGATAGATAGACAGATAGATAGATAGATAGATAGATAGATAGATAGATAGATAGATAGATAGATAGATAGATAGATAGATAGATAGATAGATAGATAGATAGATAGATAGATAGATAGATAGAAGTGCTCAAGTTGCGTGCAGTACGCAAAGAAATGGTTCGCATTTAAGACGCAGGTGTCGATAACCCTAAAATAGTATCGTGGTGCTTGGGAATGCATTGAATGTATTTTTAATACTGCTACCTTAAAACAGCTATTTCGGTTGCTGTATCGAGAGGGTGGCTTCACAGTGACGTGTCAAGAGAGCTCTGACGTCACGGGAAGACTGCAACTCGCGACATACTATCAACAGATCCCTGTTCACTGTCAGTCGCGCGTAGTTCACGTAAACAACGATGAGTAAGTTGTCGTCCAGAGACTCTGACAGTGATTTCTGCGATTTAGGCTGCATGCAGGATGCAAATTTCGCAAAACCCCGTGAACTGTGTTGACTCATCGTGATAATACCGATAGCGGTGGGGCTGGCTTGCAGATGCTGGGCGACGAACATTAATATCAAAGTAAAATATTTTGTATGCGTTGTCTGGATACGGTTTGTGGAGAGCGATGACAGTGCACACCATGGAAACGAAAGATGCCCCTTTTGGGGTGCCTCAAAATCGATCAGTACTCCTTTAATAAACCCGAACACAGTCACGAGTACACATACCCCAATACGAAGCGCAGAAGCTCATATAGCTCAGTGAAAGGTGAAACTTCCAGGTGCCTGATCACGCGTCATTTCTCTTCAGCTCTTTAAATTTCATGACTACTTTGGATTACATCAAAGCTCAATTGTCGCAGCAATAGTGTAGCTGTTAAATGGTCCCACTCTTTTCTTATTCTGAAGAAACATAATACTGAAATATATAATGCATAGTTGCTTAAGCTCATGTGACAACCACAGCCAATACCACTTCCAGAGCCCTGCAAACGACTTAAGACGCACGTACTAGTGGGTTTGTTGGTTCTTGAAAGCTTATGGCAGCGTGCATCAAAATTAAGGGCGAAACGGTAACGAAAATAGGCACATACATCAGAGCTTAGGTGTATTTATATCGTCATGTGTCCGTTTTCGCCCTTATTTTTGATATCTCTATACACAAGTTATCCCGTATACTGATCTGACCACCTCCTACAACTATCGCCAACTTTCTACAGAGCTCCATGTACAAGTTTCCTTCCTTCCACCGCTTTCGCCATCTCTCTCTGCTGCTGATTGTCCCTCTCTGCTATTTTTCATCGTTGCTGTGGGAGGGGGGTCATAGCACATCACAACCAACAATACATGCCAGGCTCCGTTTCCTTACATGGTTTGGTATTAAAATTCTGTTGAAGCGTTGGCCATAGGAAAGAAGATGAGCCTTGAATTCGTTAAACTGTCACCGAATCAACGACCATGCTTTTGCAAAGGTAACAACCGTCTCAGTTGTGTACGTATGCTTCTTCGCGGATAGTGAGAAAAACAAGGCAAGGTGGCCTCACAGCAGACGGTGTTCTTTCGCGAGCGATATCTATGGCTCTCAGCGTAGAAGCACTTCGATTATATGAGCGAAGGAGCCACTGAAATGACCGCAACACATACTACGTGTACTGGAATATATGAGTCCTCTGTACCAATAGTACTCTGCTGCAGTTATACCACGAGAAAGTCTAACGCACCCATTTCATCCATTCTCGCTTTTTCTATGGTAAATTCCAATGGCAGATTCGGAGTGGCCGACGAACTCTGCACCGAAGCACTCCAGTGCTGTGGACGGCCATTGACGGAAATCTGCCAATGGAATACAGGCGCTCCCGCCAGAGCAAATGATAGAGAGTGCTAGCGGACATTCTCTTGGCCTGGAGTCAATCGACACCAGCCCGTTTTAAGGGGTATGACCACAACAACAACAACAAAATAATAATAATAATAATAATAATAATAATAATAATAATAATAATAATAATAATAATAATAATAAGAAGAAGAAGAAGAAGAAGAAGAAGAAGAAGAAAAAGAAGAAGAAGAGGAAGAAGAAGAATCCAGAAATGCCTAAAATTCCTCGCGTTTCGCGCCGTTTTCGGTTCTCAACGTGTATGGCTCGAACTGCGCGCGAGCTGTACTTGCAAGTTTTGTTTGAAATTTTTGCTTCCCATGTTCTGAAGGTAGTCACGCTGTGTGTAAGTGACCTCCCCTCGTAGACCATGAACACTGAATGTGTCGACACTGAAGGTGAGTGAATTTGGCTATCGTAAAAGCCTTTCTCGCATGTGCCCTGCTATGCGCGTGCTCACATAGTGTTTGGCATTGCTTTCCGGGGAAGTGCGTCATCAGGGAAGTGTTACTTCGTATACCTCACAATTGTGGTGGTTTGGGCGTATTGGTATGACATAATCCATAATTTCTAAGCGCACAAACAGATGAGGAAAAAAATTAGAACACCAAGATGTTGATGTTCTAATTTCTGCCCCACATAAGCTGGGCAAGCTTTGTGCGAAAGTGGACCAACGTATCGCTAGCAGGTCGCAGAAACAGGAAAGTGCGTCTCAAGTCAGGCTCGTGAATTAGTACATTCCTCGCTGCACGTCTGTGGTATACTCGAACCCACTTTCACGTGACCGTGTGTGTATTGGGAAGACGATGTGCTGCGTTGCTGTGCACCTGCGTGAGCACAACAATTCTTTAAAAGGCCATGCTAGCTCGCACTTGTCGCTACATTGTCTTGATTGTGGTTGTGTGCCTCTGTTTGTTAACAACACTATTTTGTATCGGCACAGGGGGCAAATGAAGCGGGAAATTGTAGAAGATGCCCACATCAGTGCTCTGTACGACGCATGCGTCGTTCAGCCCTCGACTGCCTTGCTTGCCAAAGAGCTCGACTATGTGAGCTCACGGAGATTGTTTTTTGTTTCAAGTTTGTTTCAATTTTGCTGCTTTGTATCTTGTTTTCGATCCAGCCCCTCATATACACGTGGTATGCAGCGTTGTTATTTAAGCACGGGTTACGCGGAATAAACGTTCCAGTTGGCAGTCAGTTATTGTACTGTGTAGCTCTTCTCCTTTTGGTCTCACGTTTTTTGGGGGTTCAATTATGGGTTGAATGATGAATAAATTTGAATGATGAATAAATTATGGGTTGAATGATGAATAAATTTTAACTCTGCAAGAGAGAAAGTCGCTGGTTCCATTGCTTTCTGCTTGCAAAAATCAAGAGAATGCTGCCTTTTTCTTTTTAAAAGCAAATGAGCGCTCCGTATCAATTTGATCTTGTTGCGATGAAGTGATCTTGTTACGATGAAGTGTTTGGCATAACACCCACTTTTAAGTCGGATATGCGTGGCAATATAGAAGTTTGTATATAGTTTGTACATGTTATCTCGCGGGTAGATTTCGAAAGGGGATACGGTCCTCTTTCGGAGTGATGTTACTATCGGTCATACATTCCCAAGTCAATCAGCTTGAAATCTTCTAATTTTTTCTGTCTGTTGCTTAACGCAATGCATCTGATAATATGGTCCACCTTATTCTTTACTTAAGAATACCAATACAAAAGTCGACTGCATGACATACAGGAGAGCACCTAACTGGGCTGGTTGGTATGTGATTAGCACTGGAAGAAACAGCGCTGGACATAGGACGGAGAAAGAACGACATACGGGAGCGCTGAAGTAACAACCATTGTTTTATTGCTGTAAAAATGCAATATATATACAGAAGCTTTGCGCAGTGCGCAGATCACCAACAAAAAAATTACACCATCTCCCGCTAAAGGGAACCATGTGTAGATGCGAAGCAGCGGGCGCTAACTCTTACACTGGCGGCGGCGTTGACGCTGGCGCTCATCGCGGCGTTGCGCAGGAGAGAAATCTGGGGAGGCGCAATCACGCAGTGATGGACCGGTGTTTCCTACTGGAACATGCCAATCGCTGCTAATGGGCAATGAGAGACAGAAGACTCCGATTGGACACAGAGACCCGCAGTCCGCTTTTAGTTAACGCGCACGCTGAGAATATTTATCGTTCGACAGCGCACAGGAGAAATCTCCCACCGGCACAACCTTGCAGGTCAAGATCCAGTGCCTATATATACGGGGTGGCCAGTGAACGGTTGTGCAGCGCGAGCAGTCAGTTTTTTCAATCAAGAAACTCGCTAGCAGACGCTGCCGGCGTCGTCGTTGAACGGATGTGCAGCGCGAGCAGTCGGTTTTTTCAATGAAGAAACTCGCTAGCAGACGCTGCCTGCGTCGGCGTTGCGAGGCGAGAGAGGGGAAGCGTAGGAGAGGAGGGAGGGGATGCGCATGCACAATGGGGGGTGTAAACGCCGCGGGAGGGATGCCTAGAGGAGAGAGGCGCGAGCGTCGGAGAGGAGAGAGCGGTGGTGAGGACGCGCATGCGCAGTGGGGGCTGTGGTCGCCGCGGAGAGGGATGCCTAGAGGAGAGAGAGAGGGGGAAGCGTAGGAGAGGAGAGAGGGGGGACGCGCATGCGCAATGTTTGTGTAAGCGCCTTGGGAGGGATGCCTAGAGGAGAGAGAGGGGGGAGCGTAGGAGAGGAGGTGCGTGGAGAGGTGTGGTAAGAGTGGTTCCCGCAACCTAAAGTGAAACCGAAAATGAAACCGTAAAGAGAAAACAACCGAAGAAGACGAAGGAGACAGACGAACGTGAGCGCGTGAGCTTGAGAACGTCGACGGGCGAAACAAGAACGCGGCCAGCTAGCAAGAGCGCTAGACGTTGGTCCTGAGGGACCGAACGGACCGAGCTGGTGTCACCAGACCAGCCGGGACGAGCGTGGCGTTTTCCTGAGGCGAGTGGCGGTTCCGGGCCGGGCCTGACATGCTGTTCCTGTGGCGGAAGAGCGTGCGGGCCAGGGCGAGCGGCTGACCCTGTCCAGACTCGGGTCTGGCACAACCAGTCGCTGAGATCGTGACCACGGTGCCACGTCCGAGCCGGTCCGGCACAACCGACAACTGAGGGCGTGACCTCGTCGTTACGTCGGCCGCAGCGTGGGTCCGCCTGTTCCGGTACGAGCAGCTCATGGTCTGCTCGTACGCTCCCGGGCACTAGACAGCACACCTTCCCGTGGTGAGGTTGCGTGGTCGACACCATCGTCTTCAGCGGTAGCGTGAGTGGCGTCCGACGGACTTTACAGACTTCCAGTAGTGAGGACGCGTCGGGTACTCGCATGCGCGTAGGCATAAGGACTGCAGAACGGAGAATAGTAATAAGAGCCACTATATTGTACAGCTAGTCAGAGTGTTTGTAATTGTTTTGTGTGATGTCGATAAATGTTTTTCTTGTTCCTGGCTTGGTTTTCTGCGTCTCAGGGCCCAAGAACCCCCACAATTGGCGAGCCTGCCAGGATGGCCTATTAATATTACAGCCATTACTCAGATGCGAAACGGAGCCATAAACAAAAAAATTTTCGCACTTGGCCGAGAACTAGGGCCTGAGAAGGATGACCTAAGAGAATGGGTGGAGAAGGAGTGCGCCCTAGCTCGCGATGACCGCGCACGGGAACGAGAGCAGGCAAAAGAAAGCGCTGAGAGACAAAGACAGCTTCAGGAACAGGAGCTCAAGATATTGAAGGTGAAGCTGCGACTTCAGGGAAGCATGGGGAGAGAGTCTACTGAGGCTAGCGAACCAGGGGGATCTACCACGAGCACTCCACGTGCTTCGAAAGTGTGTAGCCCCACAAGCTAATACCACCCTTTAATGAAGCACGGGGCGATCTCGACGCCTACCTTCAACGGTTCGAGCAGGTCGCGACGTGCCAAGGGTGACCCCGTGAGAAATGGGCTCTGTCATTTAGGCTATGTATGACTGGGGAGGCTCTAACCGTGATAGGCCGGTTGGATCTGAGAGCTGTGTTAGACTATGACCAGCTAAGAGCGGCACTACTGCAAAGATTCCGGTACACTGCAGAGGGCTATTGAGAAAAATTTCGTAAAGCCAAACCGGAAGACAACGAGTCCGGTTTGCAGTTTGCTGCAAGACTTTCCGGCTATTTCGACCATTGGCTTGAAATGAGCAAAACAGAGAGAAGTTATTCTGTCCTAAGAGAATTAATCATATGCGAACAGTTCATGAAAGGTTGTTCTCCAACACTCAGAATTTTTCTGAAGGAAAGAAAGTGCCAGACATTAAGTGCAATGTGTGAGAACGCTGACAGCTTTATGAAAGCGCAGGCCCTCCCCAACCTAAATAAATTAAAGTGTTGTAAACTGTGGGATTGGGCTAGTTGCTATTCCATTATTAAAGTGCTCAGCGCAAAAATTGGCGCAAAAAAAACTGCTTAGCGCAAAAAAAACTGCGCTGGTCCTCGTCTTTTCTATGTGCACCGTGTCTAATTTTTGAGCTGAGCAGTTTAATAACCTAAATAAAGAACGGGCTCTCAAAGAAGCCGGACCATCAGAGCTTGAAAGGAGGTCGGAGACAACGAGGAAGGCAGTGAAACCCGCCAACCGCTGCTTCCTTTGTGACAAGACGGGACATCGCGCAGCTGAATGCTGGTCGCGCACGTGGGCATCTTCCCCGGTACATGGTCACCATAGTGAGAAGTATTCTACCGGTGCACGGGACAGATGTGAAGCATCTTGCGTGGTTTCAGCGGAAAGAAACGATGGAAGAACAGCCAACGCATATCACGTTATCCTGGATGATGGACAAAAGATTCCTGTTGTCAACACTGCAGTTAGCCGAAGTATTTGATCTGAGAAAATTGAGAACATGCCCGTTGTGAAAGGGTTCATGGATAAACGCCCAGTTACAGTACTGCGCGACACTGGCTGCGATACCGTAGTAGTGCGACAGGCATTAGTTCCAAAGGGACAATTGACGGGAAAGTATCGGCCAGTACTGTTCCTTGACCGCACAGTACACTACCTACCAGAAGCTGTGGTCTTTCTGGATACACCAGTTTTTAGGGGAGAAGTTCGTGCTGGCTGCCTGAGAGACTCACTTTATGATATTGTTCTGGGAAATATCAACGGAGCCTTAGCACTGGACACCCCGAGAGTGATGGAAAACAGGACGGTCAATCCAAGCAGAAGCACGGACATCGAAGAAATGACGCCTAAATCATCTGCAATTCGTCGCAATAGGCGACAACACAAGATAACCGTAAGGCATGTCGCGAACGGACCACGTGCATCTATACTCCATCTCAGAAGTACCTTGCAGCACTATGGAAGCTGCAGGGCTTGTTAGCCAATAGAAAAGGCGAAAGCCCCCTCAAGACGTGTTCATCCGCGTCGCGTCGTCTGCTCGTCGTCTCCTTGGCGTCGGCTCGCCTACCTTCTCGATACTTGCTCCCTGTAGTTAATACAAAACACAAAAACCTCTGCGGGAACGCCAGCTCGCCGTTTCTTTATGTTCAGAAACCCACCTGGGCAGGGAGTGTGAAGAACGCGGTTCTTTTTATAACAGCGTTCATACTGGCGTTCTCACAGAGTTGTTTTTTGACAGCACGGTCGACGCACTTTCAGCAGCAATCGCGCACCGTTCTTGGGTGGAACAACGAATTATTGGCACAGAGAACAATATATACATTCAGAGTGTTTCGCATCGTCAACGCATCACCAACGCTAATGTTGTGGCGACATCTGCTCAATTAACATCAAACCCCTTTTACGGCTCGGCACCGCGTCGGTAGTCCTAGCAGCATCAAAACAAACGAGCGATATCAATAATAGCGACAGAAGATACATGATGCTTTGCCCTCAGCGTTAGGTGAGACTAAGCGATGACAGATTATGCCACTTACTTCCTGCTGTCCGGGCAGAGAGCCAGTAAGAAGCACGAAATCGGAAGGAAGCGGCTGGTCTGGGGTGTAGGGGGGCTGCCATGTTGTTGTACGTTATCGCGGTTAGGGTGGTTATTACGGTTACCAGCCCGTAATCTCTGCATTATTTCAGACATTTCGAAGTGCATGCGTGAAGGGCCTAACCTGCCATGTATCGCTGTAACGCGTCATGCGCGAAGCACGGTTAAAACCCTTGCGCCTCGTTGATAATGAGAGTTAAGGCCGGAACAGTATTATGTGCTGCGCAATGACACTCCCTGTGTACTCCTCGTAGCTTCGGCAGTGCTGCAAGGTAGTTGTGAGATGGAGTATAGACCCGACCTCAGTGACAGTAGTTTATCTGCAGCAGACAGTGATACTGAGAGGGCATGCGCGAGGGGGATGGCAAGCAACGGCACATCCATGTGGATCTCCGCAGCTAGCGACCTCGCCATGGCAGAATTCGTGGCCTGATTCAACGCCCAGGGTACCACCGCATCGACGAGTCAGGCAGCACTCGTACGTCGAGCGACAACATACTGGACGCCTCATTCGATCTCGGCCTTGGGTTTCTACGTTCCAAAGCGATGGCGCGGACAGCCTCAGTGCCCCGACGCCGCTGTCGGAATCACCACCTTTGCCGCCGCTGCATTCACCACCTTTCCAGAGTCACTATCGACGACACAGCACTAAGACGTACCAGCGGCGTGACAACACTCAGTGAGGACGACTACTTAGAGCATGGTGTGGTGTCGTCACTGTGCGAAGATGACCAGGCGAACACGAGACATCTACGGAGTGAATAGTGCGTTGTGTGTGCTAATTGTGCCCGCGTGGTTAATTACCAGAGCCAGTAGTTTGTACGCGCCTGGTTGTGATGCATGCGCGGTGTGCAGTGTGTGTGAGATAGTGTGTGTCACTGCCGACCGTATTCAAATGTCCGAGGAGCGTATTTGACCTTCCGTGTAAGAGTGTGCCGAGCAAGTGGCTTGCAGTGTTTTAGTGACAGAAGGTTCTCAAAGTTGACCAATTTTTGCATGCGTTCGGGGATTGCTTTCGTTATTACTTGTATTCCGTTGTTTCGCGTACGGACTAACGTAATCCCCGGCACAACGTACTGAAAGTGGGGGGGGAGTGTGGTAAGAGTGCTTCCCACAACCGAAAGTAAAACCGAAAATGAAACCGTAAAGAGAAAACAACCGAAGAAGACGAAGGAGACAGACGAAGAAGAGCAGCCGCTGGTGCTGGTGTTCGATTAGTCTTGCTCCCTTGCTCCTGGGGTTGTGTCCAAGGATTAAGTAGTTGATTTTGGTTTAATCTTTCTTTCATTGGTTCTTGTAGTGCAATAGTTGTTTGATAAGTGTTTTTGTGCAGTTCAGACCAGACAGGATGCCCTTTTCTTCGCCAGGACCAGGGACTTTCCTCTGGTCTGCTTCCATTGATCCGAAGGAGTTGCCAGTGGATCTTTTCTTGCGCAACGGAATCTCTTCCGTTCCAGTGGCTCTAGTCCCGACCAATGACGGCATCATTCGAATGAAGAACCCGAAGGCCATTCAGGCGGATTTGCGTTCGGCGACGGCCCATTTCCAGTCCATAACTGAGGTGCGCCAGTTCGGCAGAGGGGGTGTACTCTGCTTTTCACCAGACCAGTCCTGTGTACAGGATCTTCTAAAGTGCTCGACGTTCGGATCTCAACCGGTGAGCGCATTCATACCGCCGCACTTAGCATGCACCCGAGGTTTAGTTTGTGGCGTCGATGCCAACATGACATCTTCCGAAGTACTGGAATTGTTTTCACCAGCAGGTGTTATTTCAGTCTATAGATGTGGACGGGTGGTTGACAAGAACAAAATACCAACCGAATCTGTTATAGTGACATTTGCAGGGTCAGTCCGGCCATCAGAAATTAAGGCTTGGCCTCTGATTTACAGAGTTGAACCTCTTTCCCCTCGCCCGCTCCAATGCGTAAAGTGCTGGCGTTATGGGCACACTATCAAAGGTTGCAGATCAGCTGTCAGGTGTAGAGTATGTGGAGAAGGTCACAATTCTAGCGAATGTCAGAGTAACGAAGAAAAGTGTTGCCTATGTAATGCAGCTCATGCTGCAGATAGTTCAAATTGTTCTGCAAAGGCACGTGAACTGCAAATTCTTGAGACGGTAGAACGAAGACGGTGTTCACGGAGGGAAGCATTAGCTGAACTGCAAACACGAACGCATGGTTACGCTGGTGTCATGGCCCGTAATATACCATTAGTGGAAGGGGCTCTCTCCGTTCCTATTGCGGAAGCAATCGAGAAGGCAGTGGAAAAGGCAATGGAACGCATCGCTACGAACCTTTGCGATTCATTGGCCCAAATACTCACAAACCAGATGGCCCAAATGTTTGGCACTGCAGAAAATCTCAGCCTGTCACCTCAAATTAGTGGCGATTCTGGGAATCTAAAGGAGACTAGCTCAGATGCAGGAGCAGTCGCCGAAATCAGACCGACTCAAAGCGAGGTTATCAGGGATGAAGTGCAGGACTCAGATGAGATGGAGACAGATCCCCGATCGCTAAAGCGCTCAAGATCCTCTTTGACCAAAAAGGGTACTTCACCAGTCCATTCAAAGACTAAGAAGTACCAGAAGGACAGCCTGTCTAAAGCAGATTTTCTTAAAGATAATATTCTAGGCAAGGCTGTCACCGAGGCTATCTTAGCAAAACCATAATGTCACTTAAAATTCTTCACTGGAATTGCCGATCAATTCACTCAGCAGTAACTGATTTGAAATATTTGGCATCAAAATTCAGTCCAGATATTATTGCACTACAGGAAACCTGGCTTTATAATCATCAGTCTTTTAGATTAAATAAATTCAGATCTTTCCGACTAGACCGTCCATCGCAAGGTGGAGGTCTTGCGTTTTTATTCACAATAGAATAAGTCTCAAGGCAAAAATTGCATATAAGCATATGTCACATGAAAGCGAACTACTTGCCTTAGAAATAACTTTGCCAGACTGCATGCCTATTTTGTTAGTCAACGCATACTTTCCCACAGGTGTAACAGATACTCGATGTTTGGACGCTGCAGTAACATCTGGTTATAAAGATAAAATTCTCGTCGGTGATTTTAACTCGCATCATACGTGTTGGGGTTTCCGCACCGATCGATGCGGTAAAAGATTGTGGGAGTGGGCAGCAGATAACAACCTGTCCTGTCTGAATTCTAGAACGCCTACTTATATTTGTGATCGATCTCGTTCAGCTTTGGATGTAAGTTTTGTGAGTTCATCACTCACTAGTTTAGCATGGTCTGCCTTAGAGTGTGCCACCAACAGCGATCACTTGCCAATAATATTTGAGATTGCTTGCCCAGTAACACCGTCATGCTCTCAGACTCGAGTATTCATTAATTATAAAAAATTTAAAAAAGATCTAGAATCTGCTTTGACCACTCATTCAGAAGAGCAGGAAGATACGAAAGTCATGAGACTAGGTGCGTTGATAAAAAGAACGTACAAAAAAGCAGAATTTGTTGTTGAATCGGCAAAAAGCACAACTCATAGTCCGTGGTGGAATGCAGATTGCGCACGAGATTTCCGACGACGTCAGGCAGCTTGGATAAAGCTTATGTATAACCAGTGCCCCCAAAATTGGTCTGATTACAAGTTTTACGCCGCAACTTTTAAACGCACAGTTGCTTCAGCTAAAGAAGAATATGATAAGAAACACTACGATTACCTTTCGAAACCTAAGAACAAAAAGGCGCTGTTTAGGTTTATGAGGTCACGTAAAATTCTGCCGTCTCCAACTAATATAGAGTGTCAGATCATGTCGTCAGAAGAAATGAAGAAATCTTTAGAATACATAGCCAAAGGCCTGGAGTGTCGCTTTACATCAACTAAAAAGTAAGATCTGCAAAAACAAACGCTAATGATGGATTTTACTAAAGTTACATTGGAAGAATTAGCTCAAGTAATTCAAGATTTGCCCTCGTCAACTCCAGGTCCAGATGGAATTACAGTTGGCATGATAAAAATATTATTCAAATTATCACCAGGTGACCTTCTAAACACTGTAAATTATTCATTAAAATACTCCTGGATACCGTACGATTGGAAGTTAGCTAAAATAATTCTGATACAAAAAAGACAAGGATTCGGCTATCACATAGAAAACGTACGACCCATTTCTCTTACTTCTAATATGATAAAACTGATAGAGAGGGTGCTCCATAAGAGAATTACAATTTGGCTGTCTGAAAATTTATTATTAAATCCTAATCAAATTGGTTTCAGGGTGGAATGTTCAATATGGTGTGCACACGCAGACTTAGAAAGCCGCATTCAGCTTGCTCGCAAAAGAAGGCAACATGCTGCTCTAGTGACATTAGACATAGCCAAAGCGTACGACAGTGTGGAACATTCAGTTTTATTGGACATCTTACTGAGCCACAATTTCCCAAAATATATAATTGCTTGGTTGAGGGAATTTTTAAGGGCACGTGAATTTTATTGTTTTAAGGATGGCTGCGCATCATCAAAGTTCAAACAAACTCGCGGAGTCCCCCAGGGCGCCGTCTTGTCACCGGTATTATTTAATATATGAATGAGCTCAATCCCGAATTACCAGGATGTCAAAGTATATGTTTATGCAGACGACATTGCATTTTTCGCGGCAGATAGTGATATATATTCTTTATATCAAAAACTGCAGATATATATGAATATGTTGGAGGCATGGCTAGAGACAATCTGCATGACATTGAATGTAAATAAATGCGCATTGTTAATATTCCCGTTAGCAGATCCTATCTCCATTTCGATATGTTATAAACAAGAGCCTATTCCACAGGTTGAGTCACTGAAATATTTGGGAATAATTTATAATGAAAAACTAAACTGGACTCCACACATAGAGAGTATTGCAGGTGAGGCACAACGTGCCTTAGGCATTCTCCGCAGATTGAGTCACCGAAGATATGGATTACATAGGAATACGCTGACCTTGATATATAAAATGTACATGCGACCAATATTGGAATTCGGGTGCATGCTGTTCTCCGGTGGCCCAGCTTACAAAATTAAGCCTCTGGTTATTCTGGTACGAGAAGCCTTGCGATTATGTCTAGGGCTCCCTAAGTTTTTATCCAACAGCGTCATGCATAAGGAAGCGCGCTTGCCAACATTGCTTTGTCGTTTCCGTATCCTGACGGTACAGACATTCTTAAAGTTTCAAAGTTTTTTTTTTCCTCTAATTTTTCAGTTTTCCATGTCTGTGCTATTTCTGCTCCGTGTATACCGCTCTACCGATGTGTACGGGGGGAAGGGAGCTTCGTCAAGCCGCAACTGAGCGGCTTTTTTGCCCTTCTCCGCAGCCATGTATTTATTTATACATGCCTGAAATAAAGACTCAGACTCAGACTCAGACTTAGCTACCCGCTAAGACGATCTGAATATGCTTTTTATAAGTGACCCAGCCTCCTTTTTTCTTGCCCACTGGCCGCGGTTTCATACGCCTCAGATAATTTTTGTGCAGAAACAACTGGACAGGATAAATGTCAAAATTTGAGAGGTGCCTGCAACAATTGTTTCAAATCAGAATCTTAAGATAGAATACGATGAGATTTTTCCGCCTAAGCCCAAACTCCAATCATTCAAGGTCTTAAATAGCCGATTGCAAGATTATCTCGCACATGCGGAAACAAAAAATATAATTGCCACAGATGCTTCAGTTATTGACGATAAGACAGGCGTAGGCATATACTCCTATTTACTTGGATGATCGTTTTCGTTAAGATTACCGGACTACACCCCCCGTGTTTGAAGCTGAACTCTTGGCAATTATTCTAGCGCTGCGGAAGCTACCTTTGAACGCCCATGACGCAATAATAGTTACTGACTCCTTGTCAGTATGTACGTCCCTTACAGCCACATCAAAATCAATTGCCTTAAAGACGTTCTGTATGCTAGTCCCTCCACAACTGAATATCGTAAAATTATTATGGGTACCTGGCCATTGTGGATTAGAATTAAATGAAATGGCGGACTCACTAGCACGAGCGGCATTGAATGGCCCAATACTCTCGGTCCTTCCTGTAGTGGCTAATATAACTGCAACAAGATACAGAAACTTTTCGCTTCGTGCAGACGCCATGGAATCAATAACGTCATGTACAGAAATCAGTCATTTAAAATTTCCGTAGAAAAGCCAGTGGTGTAATAACAGACAATTGGAAGTCCTAATAACTAGATTAAGATGTCGTGTCCCTCCGTTAAATTTATATTCATACAGGGCTGGTCTGGCGGTATCACCCCTCTGCAACTTTTGCTTAGAAGTGGAATCAATCGAGCACTTCTTTTTGTCATGTCCCCGATACAGATTAATAAGAAAAAGACTTCTTCTTATCCCTTTTGCTAAACTGGGACTGAACTGCACAAGTGATAATATACTTTCTTTCGGTGCTTCGGATCTGGGCTTCAGCCACAAGGACGCTTTTGATGCCGTTTGCAATTACCTTCATGAAACGAAACGATTGCGAATTTAAAATCCTTACTTCTGTACCTATTATAACTGCAGTAATGAATTAAAAATAAAAAAAAAAGTTTATTTTATTTTATTCCATTTGTTATTTCAGTTACTTATTTATTTTTAACTTTCACTTCAAGTTATATACAGAAGAAATATAGTGTCTGATCTGAATCGGTGAAAAACAATTATTGCACACTTTCTGATTATATACGGGGTTCTTTTGGTTGTGAGCACAACATCAAAATTCAAAAAATCGAAAAGTCTAACTTCTTCATATAGTAATCTTTTGGCCGATCCTCCGCAGTGGGTATGAGCCGTACCAAAGGTAACAAACAACAACAACAACGTGAGCGCGTAAGCTTGAGAACGTCGACGGGCGGAACAAGAACGCGGCCAGCTAGCAAGAGCGCTAGACGTTGGGCCTGAGGGACCGAACGGACCAAGCTGGTGTCACCAGACCAGCCGGGACGAGCGTGGCGTGTTCCTGAGGCCAGTGGCGGTTCCAGGCCGGGCCTGACATGCTGTTCCTGTGGCGGACGAGCGTGCGGGCCAGGGCGAGCGGCTGACCCTGCCCAGACTCGGGTTCGGCACAACCAGTCGCTGAGATCGTGGCCACGGTGCCACGTCCGAGCCGGTCTGGCACAACCGACAACAGAAAGCGTGACCTCGGCGTTACGTCGGCCGCAGTGTGGGTCCGCCTTGTTGTATCGACGTGAGCGCCCTAGACGCCACGTCGAAGGAACGCCGTGTGCACGCCGGAGCGGCGGCCCCGAAGCAGACGCAAGACGCTGCCGGGTCAACGAGCAAAGGACGAAGACATTAGTTTAATGAATACATTACAATATATACAAGGGAATGGCGCCCCCTGGGGGGCGCAAGAGAACATGTTCCTAAACCGGAACCAAAACCACTATACCACATCATCCCTTCCCTTGAGAGAGGATGTCCGCACAGTCACAGTCACATTTAAGTCTGCGGCGCCGACGCCTGTCAGGTGCCATTTCCGCGAAATCTGTCGGAACTGCAGTAGCTCGCAGTAGTACGGTGGAGCAGGAGGAGGACAGCTGGCCGGTGAACTCTCCCCCCTCCTCGGGAGGAGACCTCTTTCGTTGGCCTGCGGAGCGACCTTTCGTAACGCGTACATGAAGGTCAGGTACCGATGGAGAATGTCTCGGTGCCACAGACGCAGAACCACTGCAGAACCCCCGGAGCGGGCACAGTCGGGGCTGGCACAACAGGTGGATGCACCTCCGAGAAATGACGAACAGGAGCAGTCTCCGTAAAACCACCCACAGTCGAAGGACTCACAGCCGTAGCAGGCACAACAGCAGGTAACATGACCGTAGCAGGCACAGCAGCAGGTAACACGGCCGTAGCAGGCACAGTAGGAGGTAACACGGCCGTAGCAGGCACAGCAGGAGGTAACACGGCCGTAGTAGGCACATCAGCAGGTAACACGGCCTTAGCAGGAACAGTAGCAGGTAACACGGCCGTAGCAGGCACAGCAGGAACGCAGGCAGTTGGGACGCGAACAGGTGAAGCATGGACCGTATCAACGAACCCAACCTCAGCAGGCGTCGTTGGAGTAGCGGAAGTCGTATTATCACCCGAAAGGTCCACCATGGTTTTCGTAGCAGAGCATGTCTTTGTTGCCACCGGTAAAACTGCAACTGTATTCTTGGCAGTACATTCTTGGCCTGTCTCACCATCTGAGATAGCCGCCAAGGTTCCCGATGACCGGCACATCTCAGCGAAGTGTCCTTGCTTGCCGCAGCTGTTGCAAGTAGAGTGTCGCGCAGGACAGACTGGAAAATTCGCCCAGTGGCGAGGCGAACCGCAACGGAAGCAGACGCTCGGCTGAGATGGCGGTGAAGCAGGGCAGGAAGCATGCCCCTGTAGAGCTGAGTCTTGCACGGGAGACGGTTGACGAGGACGAACGCCGAGGCACCCATGCTTGCGTCGCGTAACTGCGTTCACTTGAGTAGTCAGCTGCTGCATGGTACGCTCGACGCGTTCCTCTTGCTTGGCGTGCTCCAACGCTTTCTGTACGGTAAAAGCGTCTCCCATGCTGATGAAAACCCGTACTAAGTGGGCGTCTCGAAGTCCTTGAAGTATTTGATCTCGCACCATCATAGTGGCTGTGGTGCCGAAACTACAGGAGTCGGCCAAACGTCGCAGCTCCATGATGTACTGGACCGCTGTTTCTTCTGAATGTTGCACCCTCCGCCGGAACTGGGCGCGGACGCAGACCGCGTCTTCGGGCGGTGCGAAGTATGCGTCCAGTACAGCTAAGGCCTGCTGGTACGCGTCGCTTGCCGCGCCGGCTCCGGTTCCCTGGTTGGCATCGCGCTCATTCTGCTCGTCAGCAGCCTTGTAGTATGCGTCCAATCCCTCCGCACCGAGTGCGTTGAGCAGCAGTATCTTCTTCCTCTCCGGCGTGGCATCCGGGCCCGCCGCGTCGATGTACACTTGTAAGACGCGGCGCCATGTCTTCCAAGGAATTGAAGGCACGCCGGGGTACTGCAGAAAAGGAGGTGGTGGGATGACGGTGATCATGCTACTGGCGAAACAGAGAGCGACGGTACACGTACAGTATAACCAGGAGTAGCACCGGAGGCGTCGAAAGGTAGCGTCCGAAAAAGCACATGTACTGGTCCAGAACTTGTCAAATAGCCGAAATAACGAGATGCAGACGTAATGTAAAGGTGAGCCGAACAGCAAAAGCAAGTAGAATGTAGGATGGCTCAAAAAGTCAGCAGGATTCACGTAGATTTACCTCGTCGCCAATGTTGTATCGACGTGAGCGCCCTAGACGCCACGTCGAAGGAACGCCGGGTGCACGCCGGAACGGCGGCCCCGAAGCAGGCGCAAGACGCTGCCGGGTCAACGAGCAAAGGACGAAGACCTTAGTTTAATGAATACATTACAATATATACAAGGGAATGGCGCCCCCTGGGGGCAAGAGAACATGTTCCTAAACCGGAACCAAAACCACTATACCACACGCCTGTTCCGGTACGAGCAGCTCATGGTCTGCTCGTACGCTCCCGGGCACTTGACAGCACACCTTCCCGTGGTGAGGTTGCGTGGTCGACACCATCGTCTTCAGCGGTAGCGTGAGTGGCGTCCGACGGACTTTACAGACTTCTAGTAGTGAGGACGCGTCGAGTACTCGCATGCGCGTAGGCATAAGGACTGCAGGACTGAGAATAGTAGGAAGAGCTAGTATACTGTACAGCTATTCAGAGTGTTTGTAATTGTTTTGTGTGATGTCGATAAATGTTTTTCTTGTCCTTGTCTTGGTTGTCTGCATCTGAGGGCCCAAGAACCACTACAAGAGGGTTTGCGCATGCGCAGTCAGGGTGGTCACGCCGCACACCACCACCACCACCACCGGATTGAACTTCGCCATAAGATGCTTCACATCTAAAAGTGCAGTAGCTGTGCGGAAATAGACGAGACGTCACCACGTCACATGCTTTGACAAAAACAGGCTGTGACGTTTTGAACGAGTAACTGATTTCACTGTTGTGCAGAGAAATCGACGGCACACTAACGCAAGCATTACCATGTGTGTGAATATGATACGCTTCGCTAATCTCTCATGCTCCTTGCTCCCTGTATACGATTCCAACATGGTGGACTGCTCAAGAATCGACTGACAACCACACGCTTTACAGTGCCCGGCTAAGTGACTGGGCGCACATCCTTTCAGCGAGTATGCGTGCTCTCGTAGCTAGTCGTTCAAACATCAGTCGGTTTGGCCGATGTAGCGACGCCTGCACGTGAAAGGAATATTGTATACTACAGCAAAAATATATTAAACAAAGCGTGCTTTTTCTCACAGTTTCCTTTCTTTTTGCCGTCCATGTTCAGTTTGCGGCACAGAGTGGAGAGTTTGTTTCTTGCGCTGAATAAGATGCGCACTCCAATCTTAGTAGCTACCTTTTACAGCGAAAGCATTCATGAGATCACAACACGGGCAGTTTTCGGCGCCGTAGTTGTCCACCGCCGCCGCCACCGGTGTCCGTAACCGCTATCGCACGAAATCGGAAAAAAACTAACTGAATAAAAAGCCGCCAGGTCTGCGCGGAACGCGCAGCACAGTCACAGCGAAAGCTGGAAGAGCGGCCTTTTTGCAGAGGGCCCAGATTTGATTCCCATTCTGTCATAGGTACTTTTTATTTAGTTAGTTTTTTTTTTTTGCGATTTCGCGCGATAGTGGTTATGGACACCGGCGGCGACGGACAACTACGGCGCAAAAATAGCCCTTGTTGAGACATCATAACAGCTTTCGCTGTAAAATACCGAGGAGAGAATGGGAATGGAACCCGGGTCCTTTGCGTGGCAGCCCAGTATTCTACCACTGAGCTACGCCGCTGCTTGAAACTCCGTTGTAAACTGACCCTATGCAGTCTTCATGTCGGGTAAGGAATCGCGTTAACATGTGTAATAAAGCGTTTTAGAACAGTAATGCAAAAACCAGGCGTCACACAATACACATTGCGTAACGAGTTGGTCGTTGAATGCTCCATCCCATTACTAAAGCCTCAGCATAATCCTTCATCGTCGTCAGCCCCAGCATTAACAAAGTGCACATGATGCCTTACAAGTGTATAGCGGGTACCACGCTTCTGCGAAGAATGACGAATAACGGCGTAGTGGACGCTTCCCTACTACACAAAATTTATAATTATTTATGGCGTAGTGGGTACCATGCAGGTATGTTCATGTTAGTTGCTACAAGAGTGTTTAAAAAAAACATGGTTGATCCCTCCGTCATAGGAATCGGTATATCACGAAAGTGAAACGTGTCCTTACACAAGTAGTTGAATGTTTACTCTACATTGATATAAGAGAGCTTGCACAATGTCTATCGGTGTTTGAGAGTTATAACCCCGTTTAACGTGGATCACCGACGTTGACGCTTGGTGGTACATCTGTATCCCGACGACTAACGTCCATGATCAATGATTAAACAAACCCTTGCGGTCATAGATGCTTCTGGTAGCTGTACGGACAGAACGGAATCAGTGAAAGCGGTGTGACACCCAGAAGAGCGTTGCTGGTTATGCGCCGAACTTGGGCTAAGGTCGCCTACTCGCGGCATAGAGTTATTAGACATATTTAGCTGGGCGTCCGCAGCAGCTCTGCGGACGCAGCCTGCTAGCCATTTTCAATGGCAGGCTGCGTACGCAGAGCTGTTGCGGACGCTCAACTAAATCTGTCTATTGAAAAACGCTGCCCGACCAGAGGGAAACGCAACGCGCATTGTGTCTTCCCCGTTGGCCGGCTGCGATTTTTCGCGGGGTGAGCGAGGAACGCCGACTCACTGCCACGCGGAGCACTCGCGCGTCGCAGAGATATTTTAGCTATGGAAGGATGCTAAGAGTGACGACGATGTTAGGGGTAAGGTCGCCACCTGGCAGTGTGTCAATGCGTCGACAAAATTGCCCTTTTCTTATTCGAAACTCGCCGCATGGGACGGACGCGTAGAAACAACGCTTTGAAGAACTAATCGTGCATTTCACGGTCTTAACGCATTACTTTTTAAATGCGAAGCATTTCTTAGCGAACTTCGGCGACTTTGAGCGTATCTATCTATCTATCTATCTATCTATCTATCTATCTATCTAGCTATCTATCTATCTAGCCGCCTACGACTTTGTGCTCTCCTGGCCGTATCGTTAATGGGATTTATACCAAATTTGGTATGGCATAACATGACTGTACGACGAACATAAATGGCCGGTCATATCATGAAAATCATGACTAACTAGTCATGAAAAGTATGATTTACATGCCATGCTCATGGCGCGCTCGCGGCCGTTTCGTTAGCTGGATATACACCAAATTTGGGATTGAGTGACGTGACTGTATGACGAACATAAATGACAAGTGGTAATATGAAAATCATGAATGGTCATGTGCGACATGACTTTCATGCCGCGCTCATGGCGGGCTTGCGGCCATTTCGTTAGCTTCATATACACCAAATTTGGGATTGAGTGACGTGACTGTATGACGAACATAAATCACAAGTGGTAATATGGAAATCATGACTTTCATGTGCGACATGACTTGCATGCCACGCTCATGGCGCGCTCACGGCCGTTTCGTTAGCTTGATATACACCAAATTTGGTATTGAGTGACATGACTGTATGACGAACATAAATGACCAGTGGTAATATGGAAATCATGACTTGTCATGTGCGACATGACTTGCATGCCACGCTCATGGCGTGCTCGCGGCCGTTTCGTTAGCTTGAGATACACCAAATTTGGTATTCAGTGACATGACTGTATGACGAACATAAATGACAAGTCGTAATATAGAAAACATGACATGTCATGAGCGACATGACTTGCATTCCACGCTCATGGCGCGCTCGCGGCCGTTTCGTTAGCTTGATATACACCAAATTTAGTATTGAGTGACACGACTGTATAACGAACATAAGTGGCAGGTGTTAACATGAAAATCTTGACATGCATGTTATCTACAATGCCATTTACATGCCACGCTCATGCTGCGCTTGCGTCCAGTTCGCTAGCTTGATATACACCAAAATTGGTATTGCGCGACGTGACTGTATGACGAACATAAATGGCAGGTCCTAGCATGTAAAACACGACATTCAAATTATGTAAAGCATGATTTGCTCCTTCCTGGCTGCTTCGCATCGTGTCGATTCCGACAGTGCGTGGGATCTGCCGGATTTTTTTAGCTAGAGCGCTCTGAGGGGGACAGTTGTAGATATAAAAGGCTTGTTTTTAAAGCCGACAGAGTATGTGACCGTGGCGTGGTGGTTAGCGTGCCCGGCATCTCTTACCACGGACCCAGAGGTCGTAGGTTCGACTCCCGTTGACGGAACTTTTTGTCTCCTGATCATCTGTATTTTTTTACTTCATTTCCGTGACGGAAATACGTCACTCAAATCTTGGTGGACCCCGGCATAAAACACTATCGTGTTAAAAAGGCTCCAGAAAGGCCGCTCCTCCAGCTTTCGCTGTGACTGTGTTGCGCGTTCCGCGCAGGCCTGGCAGTTTTTTCAATCAGCGTGAAACCTCATGGACATACGGTATAACGGCTGTGCGTGCATAAGGCCTTCTAACCTCTTTGTTGCGTGTTGCCCCTCTCCTTGCCAAGGTCACCGAAAGCCTTTCAGAAACATGCACCAGCAGGGCCCACGGATAACCAGCCTGGCTGAGTCGTTGCAATTGATGCTCGAAGCTACCAGCTATCTGGTGGTGGCACGAGCGTTTCAGAGACACCCTTAGGGCAGGACACTGCAATACATAATGAACACCAGAGGATATGCTCAATTGGCTTCGCACGTTAACAGTTGCGGGTGCGAACCGCAGTTCAATGAGGTAATCATTTTGAAGAGATATAAGAACCAGTCTGTTGGAGAGTTAAACGAGCCCTACTACATTAGGAAACAATCTGGTTAATGCATCAGTGAACCATCGGTGCCGTTACTTGATTGGGAGTATATTTTTAAACCAGTACATGTGACTTTGATGTACAACTTTTGTTGTGTTAACTATTTTGTTTGTTGATATGCAGTTATTTGTGCGTTCACACAATCTGCGCGTGCGGGAAGCTTACGGTGGGTGTTCTTGTAAGTATCGTTTCTAAAATAAAAAATCGGCAGATCCCACGCACTGTGGGAATAGATGTAATGCGAAGCAGCCAGGACGGAGCAAATCATGCTTTACATAATTTGCATGGCATGTTTTACATGTTACGACCTGTGATTTGTGTTCGTCATACAGTCACGTCGCGATATACCAATTTTGGTGTATGTCAAGCTAGTGAACTGGAAGCAAGCGCACCATGAGTGTGGCATGTAAATGGCATTGCAGATGACATGCATGCCAAGATTTTCACGTTACCACCTGTCACTTATGTTTGTCATACAGTCATGCCCCTCAAGACCAAATTTGGTGTATATTAAGCTAACGAAACGGCCGCGAGCGCGCCATGAGCGTGGAATGCAAGTCATGTCTCACATGACAAGTCATGTTTTCTATATTACGACTTGTCATTTATGTTCGTCATACAGTCATGTCACTCAATACCAAATTTCGTGTATCTCAAGCTAACGAAACGGCCGCGAGCACGCCATGAGCGTGGCATGCAAGTCATGTCGCACATGACAAGTCATGATTTCCATGTTACCAATTGTCATTTATGTTCTTCATACAGTCATGTCACTCAATACCAAATTTGGTGTATATCAAGCTACCGAAACGGCGGCGAGCGTGCCATGAGCGTGGAATGCAAGTCATGTCGCTCATGGAGTCATGATTTCCATATTACCACTTGTCATTTATGTTCGTCATACAGTCATGTCACTCAATACCAAATTTGGTGTATCTCAAGCTAACGAAACGGCCGCGAGCGCGCCATGAGCGTGGCATGCAAGTCATGTCGCACATGACAAGTCATGATTTCCATATTACCACTTGTCATTTATGTTTGTCATACAGTCACGTCACTCAATCCCAAATTTGGTGTATATGAAGCTAACAAAATGGCCGCAAGCCCGCCATGAGCGCGGCATGAAAGTCATGTCGCACATGACAAGTCATGATTTTCATATTACCACTTGTCATTTATGTTCGTCATACAGGCATGCCACTCAATACCAAATTTGGTGTATATCGAGCTAACGAAACGGCCGCGAGCGTGCCATGAGCGTGGCATGTAAATCATACTTTTCATGACAAGTTAGTCTTGATTTTCATGATATGACCAGCCAGTTACGTTCGTCATACAGTCATGTGATGTCATACCAAATTTGGTATAAATCCCATTAACGATACGGCCAGGGGGAGCACAAAGTCGTAGGCGGCTAGATAGATAGATAGATAGATAGATAGATAGATAGATAGATAGATAGATAGATAGATAGATAGATAGATAGATAGATAGATAGATAGATAGATAGATAGAGAATAGATAGATAGATAGATAGATAGATAGATAGATAGATAGATAGATAGATAGATAGATAGATAGATAGATAGATAGATAGATAGATAGATAGATAGATAGATAGATAGATAGATAGATACGCTCAATGTCGCCGAAGTTCGCTAAGAAATGCTTCGCATTTAAAAGTTTCAGCAGTGAATCAACGCTGTGTTTCGTGTACCTTCTTTCTCCTGTCCATGTGTGGTTGCGCTGCCGTTACATTATGAAGTTCGATCAACTAGCCCATGTTTCAGTCTTGACGCTGCAATACCACTGTTTACGAGTTTAGAGTGCGCATACGTGAAGGGCAGGATAGCTTTGTTCGAACGGGGGTTATAATGGCAGCACACATGGTCAATGTCAAAAGATAGCTCTATGTCTAAAAATCTTATCTTTTTGTCGGAGGGATGCTGAACCCTCGGAGGGATGACATGTTTTATTTTGCAGGATTCTGCGCTTTTTTTTTGTCAATATTGGTAAATTGAAGACATTACTGCTGTTACAGGAGTAACCGTGGCCAGTGTTTATTGAATTCTGAACCGCGAAAAATGACTCTTCTGACGGAAACAAATTTAAGAAATCCATTGGAGGATGGCGAAAAGCACTGCAAGAAGGTCTACAAGGAGGCTACGTTCGTAGAACTTGTAGCGGTAAGAACTTGTAATGATTTCAACGCGCAGGATATATCGAAAAATGTTTTTTTAAGAAACAGTAAGCTAGATAACGTGCCAGTGGGCACTTGCAGCAAATGAAATTTCATAACTTTAATTACAAGCTATACTGTTGTTCCAATAGACGAGTCAATTCATTTTACAGGCTGTTGTGTTTGCTAAATCCACATTTTAAAAAAATTTGGTCAGCTTCCCCTAAGTCGCGCAAGGTTGGGTAACAGCAGCACCTAGCTGGCCCTGACTGGGCTTGACTTTTCCGCTCTGACCCATCTCTTTCCCACGGCTTACTATACTATATTATACATGGCCATGCTTGCTCCTTTTTTTACAGCGAAAGCTGTATATGGCTAGGAGAAACGAAAAACCGCTCGGCATCTGTGTCACGAGCGGTCTCCATTGGCTGTGCTATCAGTTACGTCGTTCTGAGCGTCGTACCAAAGCTCGCGCGCCATTGGCTCGCGAGCTTGGGTACGACGCTTGAAAGGTCAAATGCTTGCAGCCACGGCGCGCCCTCTGGCGCGCCGAAGAAACGGCGTTGCTGGCAGAACAGCGTCGACGTGATTGCGGGAGCGCGTTCGCCGGGGCGAACGCCCGCTTTAGGCGAGTTTCTCGAGCGGCACTTTGGCTTCGGCTGCGACGTCTGTGACCACCTGTGGTTCGACCACAACCTGGCAACGATAATTGTGGAAGGCTTCAGTGCAGCGTCGGGTTGAACCCACTGCTAAACACAGGGGCCGCACATTTCAGCTTCGCTGGTTAACCATTTGTACGGAGTGCTTGGGCGGTGATTTTTAAATGTGAATGCATTTCTTAGTCGGGCTATGTCAGGCGGCGTTGTCCGCGGCGGTGTCCGCGCGCCGGCAGGTGTTATCTCTCCGCTCTCACTCCCTCTCCCATAGCAACAGCTGCGGGCGCGCGCGCTTATCCTCGCCCCTAGCAACCGGAGCATGTGGTGCGAGAGAGTGTAGGAGAGGGTAGGTGCAGTGCTTCGCCGCTCCTTCTCTCGCCGTTCGCTCTCTCTCCTCCCTGCGCCCCACTCTCCCGTCCGCTCGCGCCTCACTCTCGACCGTTCGGTGGCTGGCCGCCTCTCAAGGCGATGGCAGAAGTCGGTGAAGGCGAATTTACGCCATTAAAATTACTACGCCGTGTACTCTCGGCGCAAGAAATGCATTCGCATTTCCTCACGATTGCCTTCGGGGAGGTGTTGGCATTTTTTTCTATTATTTAGTCTGTGTATTTCTATCTTTTTCTATTTACTTCTGTTTGTTTCTCTGTCTTTCTATTTTTTTTCTTTCTTTTTCTTCTTTTCTATGTCGTTCTGTAGTCCTTCTCTCGATCCTCGACCATAACAGCGCTGCTGTTCTTCAGCACCTCCGTGCCACAGATATTGGGCAAATCCCACCACTCGCCACACTTTTCCACTAAAAATTGGTAACACACGCGAGGAAAACACTGACGGAGGGCCACACGCATCAGCTTCTCTTGTTGACCATCTACAGAGTGCTTGGGCGATGATAGAGAGTGTGCCGGTTAATGATGATGATAATCTTCTATCTACGACGGATAGCAAGCCTCGACCATAACAGCTGTTCCGTAAATGAAGCACTGTTATGTAAAATTTAAATATAAAAAATCATGTGGCTCACTAGAGACACCAGCCATTTTAAAAGTTTCGCGTCGTCATAGCGTACATGAAACATATATATATGCCCTAGCCAACATCTATAAAAAATTCCACAGTCACCCTGTTTCTCCCCCAGGAAAAGCCGGAAAATTTCGATCGCTAAAGGTTTTAGGCAAACTGATA
This sequence comes from Rhipicephalus appendiculatus, assembly GCA_030522465.1. NCBI lineage: Eukaryota > Metazoa > Arthropoda > Arachnida > Ixodida > Ixodidae > Rhipicephalus > Rhipicephalus appendiculatus. Next base: position 25,907 of record JALIZH010023971.1, on the reverse strand, counting down.
CCACCTCTCTTATAATATTCACTGCATGCTTAGAAGGATTACTTAAATGGTCAGATTGATAAACAATAAATATTTGAGAAGCAAATGTTAGTAATCCACCTTTTAGAGACAACATCGAGAACTACAATAATGGAGACGAATTGCTAAAAATGATTGACTGCCTAAACAGACAAGGTTTTAAACTAGTGTCAAAGATAAATATGCAAAAGAAATTGTATTGTTAGGAGGCCCAGCGAGAGAATGAGCAGAGATCGCAATTCACAGTGGCATCCTAGATACTGTTCAAGGGTATGTATATCTAGATGAATTGAACACAGGCGAAACAACTCACGTGAGTAAAATAACCCAAGGTTAAGGACGAGACGCTGCGCACACGGTAGCGATTCTTACCACATGAACGGCAACTCAATATGTCTATAAACCGGAAAATGGAAAAGATTCTACATGTCCAGTGAAAAAAAATATGGGACAGACACTTGCTCAATAACAAAGAAACTCGCGAAGTGTCACTGACTAAAATCATATGCTCCTGGGCCAGTTCATGCATCGGTTGTGAAGATTTATTGGCACGGTAGAAAATGCACGGACCCGAAGAACAAAGGAAATGCCACGCTCGGAACATGTCCATTCCTTCATTTCCATGTATGTCTTGTCATGCCACTTCCAAGTCTAAACCAAGAAGAACGCGAGCAGAATAAAGAACCACTCAGCATTCGATGGAACGGAAAATTTTCGAAGTAACATTAAAGGTTATGAAGGCAGCAGGGTAGATCAGAGAACAAGCAAGGATAGCTGATATCCTAGTCGATATTTCGGTCTTCTAAGGCGAAGACACATCACTAATAGTCATTTGGAACGATGGAATAGATATGAAGAGATTGTACGAGTAGAGTAGAGTGGCGGAGAGTTCGGTAGGCTGACGTAACTTTAAAAAATTGCAGGCATAAAATGGAATCGGATTATTGGGACAGGTCGTCATTCTACAGTGTACATCAAATAGGCTGAAGATTTCGATGATGATAATTAAGAGGAGGGGAGGAGGAGTGCTGTTTAGAGTCAGGGGAAGAGTGTTTTCTCCCAGCAGTAATTTAAAATTATCTTACTTTCAGAATTACAGCGATGATTTTAATCTTGAGAACTGTATCTTAGTCTGTGCGACAACCAACAACGCTGGCGAGAAATCGTATAATATTATTGCAGCACCAGAGTACACATTTTGTGGAATGTCTGACGATGTACCGCAGGTAAGCCCCTATGCTGGATAACTGTTTTGGACTGTTTGAAAATTCAACAGGGACGAAGTTCCGTCCGTCGCAATCTTATCCGCTAAAGTGTTACCCGACCTTCAGAAACAATAACGGAAGGACCTTGCGAAAGACAATTTTATTTTTCTGTGGTACCTCTTTATTTAAAGCAATGTTTTGAACATAACTGTTCATGAATGATTCATTCAAGGATTTTGTCAAATCTCTCTGCACGCATATAAACAGCTACCGAAAATTTATCGTTCAATAATAGCAGCAGCTGCTGCAGCAGCAGCTTGACTACGCCCACTGCAGGGCCAAAGACCTCTCCCATGTTCCACCAATCAACCCGGTCCAGTACTTTCCGCTGCCACGTTATACCTGCAAACTTCTTAATCTAATCTACCTGCTTAATTATCGGTCTTTCCCTCATGTGTTTGCCTTCTCTTAGAATCCAGTTAGTTACCCTTAATGACCAGCGGTTATCCTGCCTAGACGCTACGTGCCTGGCCCATGTCCATTTCTTCTTCTTGATTTCAACAATAATATCCTCAACCCCCGTTTGCTCCCTGACCCACTCTGCTCTCTTCTTGTCTCTTAAGGTTACAGCTATAATTTTCCTTTCCATCGCTCGCTGCGTTGTCCCCAATTTAAGTTGAATCCTCTTTGTAAGCTTGCAGGATTCAGCTCCGTAGGTAAGTACCGGTAAATCTCATTCAATAGTATGTGTCAAATCTTTAGAATCATCGGTACGCGTGCACATCATGACATGATAGATTCTTGTGTTATGGTGCAATTTTGTCGCACTGTGAGAATAAATGATCTTCTTAAATTCAATAATACAAAATGAAAAATGAGCATCCCCCTGTTTTGGGCGTAAAGCTACAAGGAAATTCATGCGAATTCTATTGCGATTGCAATTAAATGAGCGAGTTTATGTTGTTGTCGCCGTCGCCGTGATGTTCCGTATAATGTCCAAATCGATTTCATCCCCCCCGCGCAGCGAGTGTTCAGCCTGTGAGTGAAAGCGTGCGAGGGCATCCTATGATCACGTCTCAAGAAAAGAGAACGCGTCAGGCTGTGCTTCGTCGTGCGAAAGGCCCATCGTGAGGGGGGGGGGGGGGCAGCGTCACTCCGGGCAGCCATTGCGTACATTGGTCGGCCGGTCGCGGTCACGCATGCCTTTCTTGACAGGGAGGAGCAGATGTCACGTACCCTAGTGCGTACCGTGTTCTCACCGCTTAGTCTGCACTTAAGCGATAGACAGCACGAAGGTTGCTTCGCTTGTGACCGCGGCAACGTTCCCCTACGCCAGCGTATGGTTGACTTACGCCAGAATGGATGTTATAGTTTACTGCTAGCCTTGCTTTGTATAACATCCCAATCTGTTGCTTTCGCATTCATGGTCGGCAGAAAGTAAACCTGCCTAATTGACGAAAACTTCGTGCTGGTACAGGGATCTAACACGGGACCAACGCATATGCGGGGCAGTCGCGCTACTAATGGAGCTATGGTGCCAGAGATGGGCAGCACGAGAACAAATTTATCGGCCACAGTGGTGGCTAGGAATGCAATAGGCGCTATGCCGCTAGTGGATTTGCATGTATAAATGTACGCAGGAAATGTAGTAATAATAATAATAATAATAATAATAATATTATTATTATTATTATTATTATTATTATTATTATTATTATTATTATTATTATTATTATTATTATTATTATTATTATTATTATTATTATTAATTATATACAGCGAACAAGAAGAGAAATCTGGGCTAGTTTGGGCAAGTTCATTTTAGGTAGCTTACACCGCAAAAAGGAGACAAGGGCAAAGATCATAGAAGCTGATGACACAAGCGCTGACTCTTAACTTAAGTGTATTAAAAGAAACGGCACGAATAAATGCAAAAGCCAACCGAGTTTCAACGGAGTGACTGCGCGTGTGCAGCAGAGTCATCAAGTGACGTCAGAATTCCAGAAGACGTGGTTCATAAACGTGCATCCAGAAACAAACATACGAACGAACAAACACAACTAACACAAATGTGCAAAGGAACCCTTTCCTGCGTTAGTCAAGAAGACAGACTACAATCAAGCTCATTTCGTGACCTTCTATGATCCTCGTCCTCGTCCCTTCTTGCGCTGTAAGCTGGCCAAA
>JALIZH010023971.1:0-17500 GCA_030522465.1 Rhipicephalus appendiculatus | reverse complement strand
AGTATATCAGTGAAAGCTTTAACGGCCGGCCTTCTGCCAGGACTTTAGCGTTGGTTTAGCCACCCCATCTTGACCAAGTTGCACCATTGGCGTTTGTAGCGCTTTAGATATTCGTCTCCCAGTACTGACGAACACCTGCAAAAGCAACTTGCGTACATTAGAAAGTGCTCAAGGTCTGGCACTTAGAGTTTGTCTCGGACTGCCACGCTGTACGTCAACAGCGGAGACCATTGCCATTGCAAAGGACTATCCTGCCAGCATTCATATAACCTTGGAGGTGCTTAGAGCACACATCAGACACATTGCTCGCGCCCCTGCCCATTACCTAGCCTCGCTTCCAGTAGACCGGCCCGGTGCCTTCCTTTAGCAAGAGAATTTCGGCTTACCAACAATGCCTTCCAACAGCCTACACGCCTCCTGAAAGAATCCTGACACCCCCTTTGTGCCTGGAACAGCCCAAACTTCGTTTGACAGTGCCAGGAATTCGTAGGAAGGCGGAGCTGTCATCGCCAGCTTTAAAGCAGCTGTCTCTGCTGAGGCTACATGAGGAATACGCAGAACACATTAAACTCTACACGGATGGATCGACAACTGTTAGGGGATCCGCAGGAGCTGTCATTTTCCCAGCAAAATCCGAAACATATAGCTTTACAAAGTCTAATAGGACCACGTCGACTGCTGTGGAGCTTACGGCACTCCGTAGTGCACTTCGAAGGATTGAACTCGAGTCACCACAAAAATGGGGTATATTTACAGACTCGAAGTCAGCCCTACAGTGCCTGTCATCAGCTCCACGTCGTGGTGCACAAGACCAACTTGTGCTGGAAACCAGAAAAACCTACCATGTCTTAAAAGAGAAAGGGCATGACATTACGTTTCGCTGGCTTCCAGGCCACTGTGGCATTGACGGTAACGAACATGCCGATAATTCTGCAATGAATGCTTATGAAAGTGGCGTGAAAGAAGCCATTCCACTATCAAGAACTTATGCAGCATCCAAGATTCGCCCACTCGCGCGTGATGTAATGCATTCAATGTGGAACACGTCCGATTTCCTCCATACCGGCCTTCACCGTGTGGATCCGTCATTTCAACTTCAAGTTCCTTTCGGACTATCCCGATCAGAAACAACAGTCCTGTGTCGCCTATGGCTAGGGGTGTCATTCACCAACAGCTTTGCGCACCGAATCGGAATGGCTGACAGTGCTGCTTGTGATCACTGTGGTTGCGAAGAAACCATTGCGCGCGTGTTGTGTCATTGCCCGCACTACAGCTCCCAGAGAGAACAGCTCTCAGCAGCCTTAGCACGCCTCAATGACCAGCCGCTTTCCGTACAATCAATTTTGGAGTGCCGGAACGTTCTAGCTTCCAACCAGGAAGGCGACAAAGGCGTTGCTGAAGTTTCTGTGGTCAACAGGACTCGCTAAACGGCTATGACACTCCTGTGCTCGAGTGTGTGTGTGCGTGCGGTTTATTTTATTTTAGGGGCGAAGCTCCTTAGCCTGTCGGTCGTGCGTCCCTTGTATGTAGTAGCCACCTGCTGATGACGATGACGATCGCGATGCCATACAACACATGCGGATGACGCTGCCATAAGGGCAGCGTCATCATAGTGGGGACATGGAATGTACCCACTATGTAGTAACCACCTGCTGATGACGATGACGATGACGATCGCGATGCCATACAACACATGGCATCGCGATATGGTCTCACATGCATATCGTTTGACCACATGTCACCAACCACCATCACGTCTTTGATGATGTACCTCCGGAGCTTCGCCCACTCATCATCATTCACTCCGCGGATATGCTGTGATTTTTTTTCTATCTCATTTTTATACAATTTCTCACTTTCTTTCCTTCCTCATCTTTCTATTCCCCCTTACACCTTCCCCAGTGCAGGGTAGCAAACCGAAAATTTTCTTCAGGTTAACCTCCCTGCCTTTCACTTAACGTTTCTCTCTCTCACATATTCGTCCAGTCGAATGATTCGAAACTTCGAATACTGGCTATTCGAAAGTCAAATCGCATTATTCGATTAGGCAGTATTCGATTCGAATTCGAAAGTCGAATATTCGCACAGCCCTACAAATCACTCTTAACACGGATAAATGCGTTACATTTAGTCGCAAACACACCATCTCGAAATTTCGCTATTCGCTTAGCAACCATATTGCAGGTCAGGCACTTATGTTCAAATACCTAGATATTCATCTGACACCAGACTTATCTTGGTCTAGCCATACTGAAAAAAATAACCTCAAGGGCGTAGCGTACACTTGAATACATTGAACAAAAGAAAAAACCGGCAGATCCCACGCACTGTGGGAATCGATGTAATGCGAAGATGCCAGCAAAGAGCAAATCATGCTGTGCATAATATGCCTGTCAGGATTTACATGTTAGGACCTGTCATTCATGTTCGTCATACAGTCACGTTGCGCAATACAAATTTTGGTGTATATCAAGCCAGCGAACTGGACTGAAGCCCACCATGAGCGTGGCATGTATACGGCATTGTAGATGACATGCATGCCAAGATTTTCATGTTACCACCTGCCACTTATGTTTGCTATACAGTCACTTCCCGCAATACCCATTTTGTTGTATATCAAGCTAGCGAAACGGCCGTGTGCGTGGCATGCAAGTCATGTTGCACATGACATGTGATGATTTCCCTTACCACTTATTATTTATGTTCGTCATACAGTCACGTCACGCAATACCAAATATGGTGTATATCAAGCTAGCAAAATATCCACGAGAATCCCATGAGCGTGGAATGCACGTCATGTTGCACATGACATGTCATGATTCCCGTATTACCACTTGTCATTTATGCTTGTCATACAATCACGCCACTCAATACCAAATTTGGTGCATATCAAGCTAGCGAAACGGCCACGAGAGTGTCATGAGCGTGGCATGCAAGTCATGTGCAGTTCAACATCCCTCTTTATGCAGTTCAACATCCCTACAATCTACTCACTATACAATCGTTTCTTGCTTCGAGTATGTCCATTCAAATATAAACTCGGAAACCAGCATATTTAATGAAATAGCTTGCTTACACAAAAATGCTGCCACCTACACTACATGTCATGGAGAACTGTATTCTATACCCCAATCAAGAACAAACTATGGCATTGCAAATGTTACAAATCAAATTACCGAGATTACATTAATTTCCTACATCATGCTGAATTTGAAACTTCAAACATAACACGTTCTCAATTGGTCTCTATCACCCGGTCACTCTTTTAGCTTACTTTATGTTGTAAGTTACAACTACCTTTTTATAAGCGTGAAGTTTGTTTTTGTTAATCCGTTCGTTATGTACTGTACACTATTTTGTAAATGTTGTATGCGTATATGTTGTAAAATGTTATGTCATAATTGTTGTAAGTGATGTTGAAGTAATAATGTAAGTGATCTTGATAAGTGATGTCCACTTGCTGCCACCATATGACACCGGGGGCTAAGAGTTTCTCAAGTTGCTTATCGCAGCGTTTATCTTAGCCCCCACCATTGTACAACCAATGGAAACAAATAAATGAAATGAGAATGAAAAAAAATTGGCCGCGTATCTGCGTGCTTCGCTGCAAATGTCATCGAAAGACAATAGTCTTCTGCCGGTCGTACTATATGAGTCCTGGTCTCATCCGCGGCCACCTGTGATGCTGTTCTCGACCATTTCCGTCCTGGCATGACCAAGCGTCTTCTCGCCGCAAGCGCGGTGTTTTTGGCACCGTGTAAAAAGCTGAGAAGTCGCGCAGAGCGACCACGAAAAGAGCTTCTCTTGTTTGCAGCGACGGGGGCAGACTGCGCCAGCTATCGTGCGTCGGATGAAACACGCGGCACTTCGCGCGACCTCGGAGATAGACGACGGCTCTTCGCTTTTGCGAGGCAGCTCGCATTTTCAGCGCAGCCTAAGAAACACTAGGGTCTTTAGAATTAAATATCTATGTATTTTCTATAAAATAACACACCACTTAATACTTCCGTATTGTTGTTGCGCCTCAGATATGCGTAATATTTGCTTTTTGATCGACAATGTTCACAAGTATGCACGAAAACGACTGTTCAAGATGGCTGGGCGTTCAGAAAGCGGTTAAACTTTGGCCGAGTAGCTGAATCGTGTGACGTGCCGACAAACAGAGAAACAGACCAAAATTTCTCCATTTAAGTATCCCAAGAAAGACTATCGTCTTTAGAATGCTGCACATGACATGTCATGATTTCCATATGAACCACTTGTCACTTATGCTCGTTCATACAATCACGTCGCTCAATACCAAATTTGGTGTATATCAAGCTAGCGAAACGGCCACGAGAGTGCCATGAGCGTGGCATGCAAGTCATGTTGCACATGAAATGTCATGATTTCCATATGAACATTGGCATTTATGGTCGTCATACAGTCACGTCACGCAATATTAAATTTGGTGTATATCAAGCTAGCGAAACGGCCGTCAGCGCGCCATGAGCGTGGCATGTAAATCACGTTGTACATGACATGCAGGTCATGATTTTTCATATTACCACCTGCCATTTATTTTGATCATGCAGAAATGTCTTATCGTTCCAATTTTGGCATATATCAAGTTAAGAAAATGGCCTCAGGAGCAATATGGCCATGGCACGTAAATCATACTTTTCATGACAAGTTATTTATGATTTTCATGATATGACCAGTCATTCATGTTCGTTGTACAGTCATGTTGTGATATACCAATTTTGGAATAAATCCCATTAACGATACGGCCAGGAGAGCGCAAAGTCGTAGCCGGCTAGATAGATAGATAGATAGATAGATAGATAGATAGATAGATAGATGAATAGATAGATAGATAGATAGATAGATAGATAGATAGATAGATAGATAGATAGATAGATAGATAGATAGATAGATAGATAGATAGATAGATAGATAGATAGATAGATAGATAGATAGATAGATAGATAGATAGATAGATAGATAGATAGATAGATAGATAGATAGATAGATAGATAGATAGATAGATAGATAGATAGATAGATAGATAGATAGATAGATAGATAGATAGATACGCTCAAAGTCGCCGAAGTTCGCTAAGAAATGCTTCGCATTTAAAAACTTGACAGTGAGCTCGTTGGTTAAACATGCTGTATTTTCTTGCGCGAACTTTACAAAAATGCAACTGGAGACAGTGAAGGGAACACGTACAAAACACATGAGCGAAAATGACACATTTGCGCTCATGTGTTTTGCACGTGTTCCCTTCACTGTTTCCAGTTACTTTTTTGTAAAGTTCGCGCAAGAAAAATACAGCACATTGAACAAAATCATAGGGGTGCACCATCAACTACAAGACTACCATATTTACCATTCGTTCGTCCAAACTTAAATTTTCCATCATTTCCTGATATTTCATGATATTTATTATTTGCATTCCGACGAATGCAAATAATAAATATCAGGGTCCCAGCAGGAATCGAACCCAAGCAGTGTGCGTGGCAATCAAGTATTATACCACATAGACACGCCATGTCTCTGAACTGCTTTGGAAAAAGACCCTATGCAGGCGTAATGTTATTGAAACGTCAATTGTGAATGCAGCGCTGACTATATAATCTTATAAACCTTACATATGTACATAATATAGCGGAACAAAACAAGAACAGTGAAGGACGCACACAGGACGACCGCTAGCGGTCATCCTGTGTGCGTCTTTCTCTGTCCTTGTTTTGTTCCGCTATATTATCTATTTAGGTCAAAACCAACTAGCTCAAATTTCTGCTTTAACTGTAACACTTACATATGTACTCCTATGAGGCAGGCGTCATGTCGGGTTAACGTCGCTTGGATACTTAGGCGGCATCTACTGTAGTTGGTCTACGAAGCACTATTCAGTGCTACCATTCTCGCAAGCACAAGTGCTACATATTAGCTTACCGCTTCTGGTGTTCTTAATACCCGTGTCTCTGTTGGCATCGTTACGCAATTGTAAACAACTGGTTATATAAACATATGTGACGGTTCAACATATGTCTGTGCATACAAAATTTGTACATATTTTTAGCGTCATTTCGTAACCGTTCGCTCAATAATAAAATTACAACCCAATCACTGTGCGCATGCTTCGAATAACATCGATTCCCATGGTACTTGGTATCTTCCAATTTTTTTTATGTCAGGCGTCCACCAAGATTTCAGTGACGTATTTCCGTCACGGAAAAAAAGCTCCGCCAACGGGAGTCGAACCCACGACCACAGCAGCAGCCGGGCACGCTCTCCACTGCGCCACGGCCACATAATTTGAGCGCTGTACAAACGCGCCTTTTATATCTAACACTGATCTCCCACAGGGCTCTTGGTCGGCGGGGTGGTAATGCATCAAGACCATGACCTCCGCGACTAGCTCCTTCAACGCGTCGTTGCTACGCGTCTGTACCATTCGACGCGTTTGCAATAGGAAAAAAAGCAATTTTGTTGCCGCCGCTAGGTGGCGACCTTAGCCCAAGCGTCCGCCTGCTTAGAGCATCCATCCATACCAAAGATAGCTATGCGACGCTTGCCTGCCTAGCCTGGCTATAGCACTGCGTTCGCCACTTAGGCTGGCCCCGACAAAAATCGCGGCCGGCCAACAGGGGCGACCAACTTGCGTTTCGTTTCCCTCCATACGGGCCGTGGTGTTCCATAAGTCTTTCACGTGCCGCGTAGGCGACCTTAGCCCAAGTTCTTCGGATAATCAGCGACACTCCTCTGACTGTCACACCGCTTTTTCTGATTCCGCTGTCACCGTTAACGGCTGCAGCTACCACAAATGTCAGTTCAATCATTGAGCATGGACGTTTGTCGTCGCGATGGAGATGTACCCCCAAGCGTAGACGTGGGTGACGTCACGTTAAAGGTGCTATAGGTGTCAAACACCAAAAAACATTGTGCAAGCTACCCTATATCAGTGTAAAGTAAACATTCAAGTTCTCCGGTAAGGACGCGTTTTACTTTCATGTTATACCGATTCCTACTACGGAGGGACCAACCATGTTTTTCATTTATTTACATAGGTGATCTAAAATATAACACAAAATCTTGAATAAAATTTTTCGTAGATGACTGAACCATGTATTGTCACATTGGATTCAATAGGAGATGGCGAATTATTACAAGATGACTTAACACCTGTAGTATGTGGTTAAATATATTAGTTTTTCTAAAAAAAACACTCCGGGAATCCAGTCTACATAAATTATTGGGGGGCGTAGTAGTAAAAAAAATACCGGAGTGTATATACTTGGGAATCAGCTCAACGGAATCATTGCACTGGGCCAGACATATAGGCCAAGGGGAATTAAAGGTTAGTCGAATGTTCTTTTTTAATCGCAGGAATTTCAATTGTGACACAAAAAATGTCCAGGAGTCTCTTTACTTCCTACATGTAGGATCAGTACTATACTATGATTGCATTACTTAAGACTCGACTGAAAGTTATATTGCAACAAGAATTCAAAGGGTTGAATATCAGGCTGTACAATAATTGCTAACCCTTTGTTGGTATCTCGGAAATAAGTGTGACATTTCGCTAGCAAATACATTAATCTAGAAAGCGGAAACTTCGAATAAAACTGATACATAGCATATATTATATTGAACGGCAAATAATAAAGTGGAATACCTTCTGGCACCAACATATTGTGCTAAAATATATCAACACACGCATGAGATACAATACTCCTTTAGAACCACTGGTCCAATAAAAATGAAGGCAACAGTTAGTCCAAGAAATTGCTATCATCGCGGGTATCGTCGACAGACAGTGCGCGAATCGCACTACTCACCGCTAGTCCACTAAAAATGAAGGAGCACCAGTTAGCCCAATAAATGACTGGGAGACGACCGCGGTGAGCCCACGACCCCGCGTACGTATTACGAGAGAATACAAGTGAACGGGAAAGGCAACGGCGGATGCGAGAAAATCCCGAAGCAATGGTAGCCTGACGCCAACGATGACGTACCCGTAGATTCTATGAGAGGCGCGTACGCTCGCTTTCAGCGCGAGTTTCGGTCTCTGGAGCTTGAACATCCGTTTCGCGTCTGCGACTGTCTGTGGTTTTTCTCGGACCTCTATGCCAGGGGTCGCAAACTCATCTCAGCCAGCGGGCCGCAGTCACGAAATTTAGTCCCGCTAGGGCCGGGGCAATGAAGAAGGTAAAAGTGAGGAGGCGAGGGGGGGGGGGGAGTTTGCACAAATTGTCAGAAAACGTTGCCATTTCAAAGAAAACCTTTCGAGTATCTCTCATACAAGTCATTTCTGAAGGAGATTTGGATCCAGGATTCCAACAACATATCGATGCCGATCTCCAAAATGACTAAAATGTGGCCGCCTATTCTGAAATATAGTTTTTGTTTCGCGGTTATATTTCGCGACATGGTGACCGCATGGGGTGCCTCAGGAAAACAATGCTTTAGACCAGTCGCAACTGTGCAGCTCACGAACATACCTATTAAGAAAATCAAAAAAGAAATATGGGGCCAAGAGAGCCACTGGGCGGCAAGCGAGAGGCTCGCGAGCCGCGTGTTTGAAGATCCGTGCTCTATACTCTGAGAATCAACCTGGAAACACAACCTAGCATCACCTAGCTAAAGCCTGGCAACTGCTTAGAAGCAACCAGACTAGACTTGAGAGTCGCCCAGTTTCGCTGTTTCAAACCTTGCGCGATTTAGTGCAAGCTTCGCCGTTTTAGTTAGAGACTTTCTGCAGCGCCTAGTGGCATCATTGCAGGAGGGGGTTGGGGGGGGGGGGGGGTGAGCATACGAAGTCGACATAGTTGAATTAGATTTCTGCGATAGAGCACGGGAACAGAATGCAGAATGTAACAGTAACAACGCTTAACAGCAACAGCGTACAACGAAACTTCTAGTACAATACTGAAATAGCACCAAGGAAATATGTCCCGCCAAACACAGACGAACACAGGAAACGATGAGGGAGACAGGAAAGCGGCTGGAATAGCCGCTTTCCTGTCTCCGGCCCCGTTTCCTGTGTTCGTTCATTTTTGGCGAAATGTATTTCCTCGATGCAGTGCACCAATTAGCCCAACAACGAGTTATATGGGAAAGATCAAACCGGTATAAAAAGTGTAGTACATGTATCACAAGTCCCAAAGATTAGGAAAAAAAAACCTGTTGTCAGTTAAGCTTACATCTTGAGGCAGGTTTATTCCACTCTCTAATTGTTTTAAAAATAAAGGCGTTTGCAAATCTAGTGGTTCTAAAGGAGTATTGTACTCTATACGTGTGTTGACATCTTTCAGAATTCTAAAAGGAAAATCTTTTTCTTTGTGCGCAGAACATTTCAGAAAAGAAGTCAGATAGGACAGAGCGCGCACTTACAACCAGTTTATTGCTCAGGCGGCGCGAATATACATATACAATCAGGAGGGCGAGGAGATGACACACAGAGAAAGGGAAAGTGATGGCGCATGTGCAACACATATTATTGACATGCTGAAATCACATTTTAACTGAAAAGATACTGGTATTCATTGTCCAGCAAGTTAATAGACGGGACACTTACACACTCGGCTTCGGCCTTGCGAATCAAAAAACGCTTCATCTATTTCACGTGCCCTATTATCCCTATATATTGTCATTGCTTCGCAATCATCAAAACGTCGGGGTGCACCCACAATTCACTGTAAACCACTTTGCACCCTTAAGGGGGTTTCAAGCAGGCAAAAAACCCGTTTGCCTAACCAAAATTTGCAGAATTAGGGTGTAAGGGTGGTTTTCTTTACCCAAATAGCCCTTAAGGGTGATGTTCTAGCTGAAACACCCTTTAGGGGGTAAGGGTGTTTTGGGTTATCGAAACACCCATGGCCCATACAACAGCGTACCAGATGATAACTGGGACTAGCTGATTAAAGAGCCGTTGGACCTTAGGCGAGTTTAGATTAAAAGATATGTCTCCTTTAGGGGTATCTACAAGCATACCATAAATTTACACCTATTCTCTTAACGTTTAGTGCTCATTTATAGGGAACAGGAATATCCCCACCGGCACTGAAGGGCTGCTTAAGATACCATGGCTATATATACCGGATTGTCACTCTAAGGCTGTGTAGTACGTTGCCGAGTCCATGGGATATTTTACAATACGCTCTGTTGTGTGTACGGTATGGCGCGCGCGTGCACCTTCTATCTGATGTCAACTGTGATTGCACGTTCTCTGACTGGTAGATTTTATTTTTTTTTCAGTGATACCGGGTGTTTAGGCCGTTGGAAACACCCTATGATATGGGTGTTTTGATACGTCAAAACCCCCCTTTCCCTAGGGTGTAAGCGTGTTAGTTATAGACATGGCAAAACCCCCCTTAAGGGTGCAAACTGGTTTACTGTGTTGGCCCAGTGACTTGCCAAGAGGCTGCCCACTGATCCGCGCATTGGATTTGCGTGCTCTCTGAGGCAGTGATTCAGACAACGCCCCGTCTGGCCGATGTAGCATCAACCACCTGATAAAGAAATGCAATACACAGCTCCTATAGTACATTCTACACACATTCAACAAACCTATCTGACTTCTTTTCTGAAACGTTCTGCGCACAAAGAAAGGATTTTCCTTTTAGAATGCAATACCAACCAGCCCAAGTAGCAACCCTTTTGTAGTATATCTTTCACAACAATATGTTGGTGCCAGAAGGTATTCTACTTTATTATTTCCCGTTCATTATAATATATGTTATGTAAAACTTTTAATGGAAGTTTCCGTCTGCTATGTCCTAGTATTTCCTAGCATAATGTCACCCTTATTTCCGAGATACTAGCAAAGGGATAGAAGTTATTGCACAACCTGCTATTCAACCTTCACCCTTGTTATTGCAACACTGGAGCTGGAGGCCTTGCGCTCTTCCATTCCCTCTTCATCGTCCTTACTTCCCTTTTCCCATCTTCTTCCTATACTGCTGTATACACGGCTTTGCTATGCTTTACCGTCTCTCCTCCCCATCCCTTTTCCTCACCCTTCAACATCCGTTTTCCCAACTCCTTGCTTTATCTGTTTCTATCTCTTTCTTTGTCTCTCTGGCCATTTCCTTGTTTTTCTTTCATGCTGTCTCTTTCTCTGTTTCTCTTTCTTGCTCTTTTTCTTTTTTTTTTTCTTGCTATATCTTTTTCCGGTACTCACGCCTATAGCAGCGCAATCATAGGGTTCGCATAAATTCTTGTTCGGCTAGCTTGCCGGGAGAGCCGAGTATTTCCGGCGCTCGCCTTCGGGCAGCGGGAGTCCGCCTGGTGAAGAAATTTTATTCTGTTTAATTGGTCTCTTCCTTATCTCCACTTTTTTTCTCCTCTCCTCCTACTTTCGTTCCTCCAACGCGCTGCTAGGCGACGCAAGATGGCATGGCTTGCCGTTCGTAATGATGATAGCTTTCCCAGACGCTGTAAAAAAAAAGTTGCCTTTCCCATTACGCTCAGCTACTTATATCGATGGCAGGCTCCAATCACCGCCCGCCTCTTACAGAGACATGCCGCAAGTCTCGCCTCATGGTAGCCGTTGCGCAGAGCACCTAGCGTCATCTTGAAATTGTTTTCAAAACTTCATATTTAAAAATGGAAATCGTTTTCGATCTCAGGAAGTTTAAAAAGCGCTTTTATAGTTTCAGCGCACAGTATTGAGGCCTAGCTGGCGCCAGATTATTATTATTATATGCAGCTTGTCATGTCAAGCCAATTAAAACGCCCGGCCATTGTTGTCAGTCATACTGATGAAGCGTCACTTCCGGTCGCAAAAATAACGGTTGTGTGCCGCTGACGTCTGAAATTAAAGTGGTTTCTCCGTTGAAATAAAACTAGTACACATTTATTTTGGGCGTTGCCACTTGCGCAACGATATCGGCGCATTCCACATTTCTAGAAGAAGTGGTGGAAACGACGCGCTTTAATTCCATTACAGTGCACCTGTAAGTGATGTGCACGTCGGTACTGTGGAGTGTGGTGGCAGGGTAGTGGTCAAATAGCGGAGTGCATGATGCGCGTGTTGGTGCCGTGCAGTGAAGTGTGCGGTGCTAGTGGCGAGGGAAGTTCTCGTAGAACGAAAAGTGGAAAAATTGGGGGTCATTACCGGGAATGGCATTTTCAACGAAATAAGATGAACATGAAGGCAGGTGACGTAATTAAAGAACAATGGCAAGAATCGAAAAAGAAGAAAAGTAAGAAGGGAAGGCAGCGCGAGGACGACGTCATATTGGAGAAGCGGCAAATTGTGCAGGTATGATGGAGACGATAACAAAATGGATGGAATATCAGCAGCTAAAATTTCCGTGGAAACCTCAGTGGAGTTGATGTAGAATATGTGAAGTTGTGATAACCAGATTTCGATGCCGCGTCTCCCCCTTTAACGTATATTTACAAAGGACTGGTCTGGCAATATCGCCCCTCGGTCAATTCTGCAAAGGAATAGAAACTATTTAACGTTACTTTTTGTGGTGTCGAGGATATTCATTACTTAAAAAATACTTTCATGTATTCTGTTTTCCAAGGTAGGTTCAAGTTTAACTGCAGAAACTGTACTGAACTTCGGTGCCTCCGTTTTGGGACATTGGCCACAGGGATGTATTAGATGCGTTTTCTGATTTTCTTCAAGCTACTGAACGTATCCCATGTTAATCTTCCATGTTAATAAATATTCGTAAAGTAATTTTAAAGATGTGTTGAAGTCTAACATATTCATTCCATATTATTCTGGTCAGATAAACAAAGTTGTCTGGTCTGCTTTAAATAGCACAATTCTGACGCAATGTGATTTCTGCCCAGTGCTCTGTTAATATATTAGGTGTTAATTTTTATTGTGATAGCAATTATATGGACAGCCTCGACGGGTTTTTGCCGTCGCCGTTGCCATCGCCGTTTCCGTCGCCGGCGCCGTCGGTGTCACGTCCCGTATAAAGTCCAAATCGATAAGATCCCCCCAGCGCATCGTACGTTCTACCCGCTGGGTAATAGAGACTTTCAACTTGTACGTATACTTTTTAACGTTACCGTGTTACCGGAATACCGGATTACGTTTACCGTGTTACCATAGCGTATCTTTTAGAAAAGTTTTAGCTCCCCATACGTAAACGTTTACGTACGTACGTAAACGTGTACCTTTACGTTTGCGCAAACCCCTAAATTGTGATGATAACTACATTAAAACCATATTTTATTTAGATAATGTTGGATCATCGCGGTGACAAAATTATGAGAGGTTTTTAGTGTGTACAGTATCCTGGTAGACGCAAAGGGGTGCAAAAATACTGGGTTGCCGGACGATGGTGTCGACATCTTGTGACACTTCGTGCAACCACAGTCATGGACACGTTTGTTGTTATGAGGGAAAAAATACTTAAAAAGGCCAACTCATTCGTAATTATACCGCTGCAAGGCATTTACACAAGAAGTAGAATGCGCGATGCTTCTGCAATAACAGTTTTTTGCTTGTCTGGTTCATCTTGACCCCGCTAGATGGCGCGCCTACTGATCCAGCCTGTCGGGGGGGGCTTTAGGCCTCTTACGTTTACGGCTTCGGTATTCTAGGTCACTTTAGCTTCGGTAAGCCGGCTGAAACAAGATCATCGCAATTCGCATTCGCACTTCGGCTTATTTTGACTCGG
The DNA here is from genome assembly GCA_030522465.1 of Rhipicephalus appendiculatus. Taxonomy (NCBI): domain Eukaryota; kingdom Metazoa; phylum Arthropoda; class Arachnida; order Ixodida; family Ixodidae; genus Rhipicephalus; species Rhipicephalus appendiculatus. Next base: position 3,863 of record JALIZH010023971.1, on the reverse strand, counting down.
CGGCTGGAAGTCTTCGCAAAGCGAATATCGCGCGTAGCCACAAACGAAGGTGGATTTGCGAGGTGTGGACGTAAACGTAAACCTACCCGGCAAGCAGTTTACGTTGCGTAAAAAGTCTACGTCCCGTAAAAGCCCACGCATGCGCAGATTTCTTCCGGTATCCGGTAACACGATAAGGTAAAAAAGGTATACTTACAATCTCGAAGCCCCTATTAGCGCGCAAGCGCGGGCGACGAACGCGGCTGAAGCAGAGATCAAACAAGCCGGCCCATCTCTGTCGCTCCAAGGCGCATGCTATAATATCTCCCCGCCTGTTAGACCAGCCGTCTAATGCTCAAGCACAGAGGAAACGCCCCGCCCTTCATTAACGAGCGCGAAAACACGCGAGGAAGCGGGGATTCCCTCGAGCAGCAAAGGCGACCTTTGATTTTACGAGCGCGGTCGTCGCTGGCGCGCGCGTTGCCTCGCTATCTCGGCAGCCGACAGTGGGCGGCTGGCATACCCTTCTACGTGCATCGCTCTCAACGCGAAGAGACGGTGCTGAAAATGTGCCTGAAGTCACAGTTTCACCGCAAGGGTGAATCAGTGCATGCGGTAGCAACAAATAGTAATGTCATGCGAAGTGAGGCTGGCAACTAACTCTTTTGGATCCGATCTCATACAACCATGTCCAGGAATTAGGATGGATGGATGGATGGAACGAAGTGAGGCTGGCAACTAACTCTTTTGGATCCGATCTCATACAACCATGTCCAGGAATTAGGATGGATGGATGGATGGATGCTATGAGCGTCCCCTTTATAACGGGGCGGTGACATGTCTGCCACCAGGCTCGAAAAAAAATAGGGAAAGAAAACTGTTTTATGTTGGCCTAATGCCTTATCTACATTGATTAAATCTATGTTATTATACCAAAGAAAACTATAAATTCACGGTCCATCTATCTGCCTCTTAAGGCAGAATGACCTTATTTTTCCCCCCATCATCTATTTTTGTCCTTTATCTCTACTTCTCTTCGCCGAACAGCGCCCTTAGCGGTAGCCCTTGGAAACATGCGCGTTTTCTATGGGAGAGCACCATTTTTCGCGAATAACTAATGATAGAAGACAACTTTCACTAAATTCCCGAAGAAATAGGCTCTACGCAACCATCCCGACATCTCATGGAAGCGGCAACATTATTTAGGTCCGAAAACCCGTTCCAAATTGCGGGCGAAGTTTTAAGTATGGGACCCTATGGATACGGTCAAACTTAGGAGGGTTTTCTGGCCACTAAAATTCGATTTGCGACGAAACAGTAGCATCGATTTGTATATTCCCGGGGATTTATCAACTTCAATGACTCAGCTATCACCTGGTTGCAGCAGCAACTCTTCAAATGGCGAAAAAAGTTGCGCCAAAACCGCAGTTTTCATAACAAGGTCGCGGAATTCATTGTGGTAGATATATAAACTGGGTTTTCGACCGCATAAACGCGTCGAAGCGATAGCCGAGCGCGTTGAACGACGAGCCATCAAAGTCACTGGTAACACATGCGCGAGATCGCAGGTGCGATTCCGGCCGCGGTACTCTTTTTTTAAAGACGATAGTCTTTCTTGGGATACCTAAACGGAGAAATTTTGGTCTGTCTGTCTGTCTGTCTGTTTGTCTGTTTGTCGGCACGTCACACGATTCAGCTAGCTGGCCAAACTTTAACCCCCTGCCTTACGACCTCCAATCTTGACCAAGAAGCATGTGTTCATACGGGTGAGCGTGGGCAATTAAAAATCAAATATTACGCATACCTGAGGCGCAACATCAATACCTTAGTACTATTCACAGTGTTCCTTTAAAATAAAATCTATAGATACGTAATTATAAAGATCCTAGTGTTTATTACGCGGCGCTGCTGTGTAAAAAACAAGTCTCCGCCCAGTGATTTAACTTCGACGCTGTGGCTGGCTGTGGTGCTGCCACCTGGCTGCAGCATTGTTCAACACAAGCCGATGTTCCCCGGTAGCGCTGTAGATGGCGTCCTCTTCTGTTTTATCAATGCCAGCCAGATGCGGCTGATTCATCGTAGAAGAGCGCTGTCTCAGGCAAGGCAAAACATATATGGCCGCTTGATGAAATACGACCCACTCTACAAGACATGATCAGAGAACGCAGAGAAAAGACCGACGACCAAATTTCAGCGGAGAAACGCCGGCGTCCGTCTAAGCGCGCCCGGAAAACGTCCGAAAAACGAGCCCAGCGGCTAGCCCAGATATTAAATTGTGGTACTCATGCCGCTCATGCAGTGCAGTCGGCACAAGACTATCGTCTTTCGACGACATTTGCAGCGAAGCACGCAGATACGCGGCCAAATTTTTTTCTCGCTTACTCTGGCAGCCTTCCGCCAGATGGCATACGACGAAATATAGGTCATTAAGTTTCGGTTCTTGTTTTGTTTCTTTCTCTCCGCACCAAAGTTACCGTGCAAAAATTATCTGGTTTCATGGTATCGTATTAAATACTAAAGTGCTTCTAAGCGCCTTTCACGTTTAGATATAAAGTATCCAATCAATAAACAGACTAACGCAGATAACAGGATTTTAAAGTTGATTTCTTAAGGTAAATGTTTATGGAGAAATTGTCAATATTTTTTGCCTCTGCAGCTATGCATAGGAAATGTGTATTAGTGCGACTCTTGTGCCTCCTGAAACGTACCAAACAAAAGTTTAGTATCGATTGTGCGGAATTAAAAGACACAAAAGTACAAAAGTTTCCAGCAATCGCAGTTGTAGTATTCGTACAATGGAATACAGCTGCAGCTATTTCATGGAGTACATTCGTGTTATCACAGCGGAATTTATTGCGTAGACCGTCATGGTCATTGATTATGAGATATGTTGCAATAACGAATTCGTATTGTTTGCTCGTTGATCGTGTCGCGTCATTTTTACAGGAGAAGCAAGTCATGTTAAGTTTCTTGCAGACTCCATGTATAGGAAGTTTTTCTGTTAACATATTTGTGAAAGAAGACAGCTAGGCATTTTATGGATTTTACACGTTCTAGCGCTGGTTTGATTAGTGCCCGAGTACGTGTAATGCTGCTCCACAGCTCCGTGGGATGAATTAAAAGCTTTATATTTGATTTTTTAGAGCGCAAGCACTGTGACGCTATATGTTCCAAGTTCATTCGCCGCGTCTCATTGACCTTGAGCCGCCGGAGCGCTGGCGTGGCAGGCGTGACGTCATGCCACATGGTCCGCTGCCGAGAGGCGCCGCAGCTGCGCTGGCTCGGAGCCTCACTGCTGCGGTACCACAAGACCAGGCGAATGTTCGAAGCTGCTTCGCCAGCGCTTGGTCCTGCAATGTATGGCACGTGTGCTGGAGATCGATCCGTGCATGCGCTTGAGCGGAAGCGACAAGCTGATCAGTCATCAGTACACCTAGCTATGAGGCAGGCTGTGAAATCTTTGTAAAGTCAAAGTCGCCAACTCAAAAACATCGCAGCCAAGAGGAGGCCAAAAAAGTAGCACGTTACAGGGACGCTTAGCAAGCGCGGACGCGTGCCTGGAGTCAAAGCTACTGCAGCCCCGCCGTGGTTAATCAACACAGACAATAACAAACCATGAAGAAGCCCCAACTTTAACGAAACACCGCGTCTATAGTCTTTGGAAACGAAGCCAAACCCACGTTTCGCTCGCGATAAATACGTTTACAAGAGTTAAACCGCACACATTTTCTTTCTGTATTTGGCGCTAGCTTTTTTGAACACAACGTTTAGCCCAGACGTCCTGCCCCCTAAATTGTGGTGCCTTTAGGGTGGCAGGCTGTCGTATGCTGTCGTTGTCGCTTGTATAACGCGAGCAGAACCTCATATAGCATAGCCAGCTGTAA
>JALIZH010023969.1:0-26413 GCA_030522465.1 Rhipicephalus appendiculatus | reverse complement strand
AGTCTGGTTACATTAGAGTTGAGATGCCCACACATGTAGCTTTACTAGTAACATGCGCAACAGAAGGCACCTGAACAAAAGAAATGAACACCGAATTTTATCCTTTAAGCTAACCATTACCAGATCGAGATTATGCTTAGAATGGTGGCGTCTAAGTAATTGCTACAATTCTCTCACAAAGGAAAGGGCAGATTCAAACGATATCATGTCCCTAGTGCGTACTTAAATGACTTAATGCATACTATGTAATGGGTAGCATGCTTTAAACCACGACCATATACATGTGGAAGAAATGCGGGAAATGTTTTCGAACTTGCTATGCACGCACTACGTGGTGTTAAGGGAATACGCGCAGTTACGTGTGTGCCTTTTGTAATGGGTGGACGGCTTTCAACCACAATGCAGTTATGATATTCGCAGTTAGGCTAGGTCTAACTGTCCCCACGTGGAAGCGGCCCGCGGTGTCACCCTATGGCACGTCTCCGGATCTTTAAATAAAGTTCTTGGTACCGTACCGTGTTCACATATTCTGACGCCCGATGTCAATGTACGCTTGTACCACGCAATATTACTGCAATATTACATGTTGTATTGTGACGCCTGTATACAGGACGCGTGTGTTTGTAAAGCATGAGAGTTATTATCACCATTTCCAAGCAGAGGAAAATGTTTTCAATGAAATTTGAAGCAGAAGCGTGGCTGTATGGTAGAACACCTGCTTGCCACGCAGGAGGCCTTGGTTCGGTCCTCATTCAGACTCGGAAATTTTTATTATTTATTTTATTTGTATATTTCTTTATTTTTCGGTCACGGACAAGATAATGATTTTTCCCTCACAACCAATGACGCCGCCACCGATGCCGACACCAGAGTTTCTGCGAAACGAGCTCTTTAACACTATCGCGTTAAAACATATTTGATCCCTCCGTCATAAGAATCAGTCTGACACTAAAGTAAAGCGTGCCTTTAGACGGACTGAATGTGTACTTTACATTATTATGGGGGAGTTTGCAGAATATGGCAGCAATAGCATGGTTCAACGTGCATGTACCCACGTTGACGCTTGATGGTGCATCTCCATCCCGACCACTAGCGTCCTTGATCAGCGATTAAATAAAGTATTGCAGTAGCTGAAGATGCTAACAACGAGAGCATAATCGGAGAAAGAGGCGTCATAGCCAGAAGAGCGTCGCTGATTGAACGCAGAACTTGGGCTAAGGTCACCATCCCGTGGCATGTTAGAGTGTGATTGAGCACCACGGTCGGACTATACTCCATTTCACAAGCTGTTAGCAGTACTGTGGAAAGTACGGGCGCTCTCAGCCAATCATGACAGAGCGCACTACGTAATTGGTTTCCTATGCGAATGACGCTTCCGTGAATTTGAGAAGTGGCCCCGCCTGTGTGGAAAAATTTTTGCTATGCTAATTACCTTTTTTAATTCTGTAGCAGGTGGTGCTTGGCGCCTTCTTGATCTGTTTTGTTCACGGTGTAAGTAAAATAATTTACGTGTGGACACTCTCCGCCTGCCGCGAACATTAGCCCAACATTGTCTGGACGCGGTCTCCAGGGAGACCGCGTCCGGATAACGTTCGGCTTTAGTACATGCGCCGGCCGCAGTGTAGTGGCACTAAAGCGAAGAGGCGCTGCGACGAGGGGGGCCTAAACGAACCGAGCGTGACGAGGCAGACGCACGGTCCACGTTTTTTTTTTCTCCTTGCATTTTTATTAAAGCACCGTGCACGCTAGGAACTAAAGGTACAAACGCATGCCGCGTTTCCGCGACCGAAAAGCGCCACGTGCGACGAACGCTGCAGATGCCTCCACGTTGTTTTCCCGTATGCAACGCCTTTACGGATGCTACGGACGCAGCTATGTAGTACATACACCAGCCGCTGTTGCGTGGGGGGCGCTGCGACGTGGTGGCTTATAAGGTCCCTAGATAAAACTTCTTTTCTATAGGGACCTTAGGGGCTTAGAAGGACTGAAAGCGCCGAACATTATCTGGACGCACCGTGGGGCGGAGTGTCCACACCTAAATTATTTTTCTTACACCGTGGTTTTGTTTATTTTTGGAGGGGCCGACTTCCGTTCCAAAGGAACTGGCCCGGCTTTGTCTATTTATATTTAGTGACACTTGTTCCTGTGCCTTTCCTCTTCTTGCTTTCTCTCTCTCGATGGCTTTTTGTCACCTCATAGCTTTTTTTTTTAAATGTGTACGCCACGGGTATAGGAAAAATATTTACTTTAATCATGCAATCAATCAACTAAAGTGGATAAATGAGTCAAATAATGAATGAACCATTCTATCACTCAATCCGAACCTTAATTTTCAAAAAAATATAACCCTCTTTCGTTTATTATTATTTTTCTACTTTCATTGCAACAGTTGTTAATGATGCCGTCCTGTACGCATCACGTAATGATTGCCATGACCCGTTAGAAGGGTTAACATCTCATCGTCATCATCCCAACTTGAATCTAGAGTCGCAGCTTGGCAGAAACCGGTGGTGACATTGCACAATGTGCGTCGCTTCCATGAGAATTCCGTTCCGAGAGCGTTCCTTGTACTTGAAGCCAAACATTCTCTCCATCGTCGTTGGGGACACTGTCGGTAGCGTCTCGTCCTCTTCGAAACGTTGCACCACCTTGGCGGTAGTTTGAATTTCATCTCTCATAAAAGATGCACACCACTCTAAAGACACTCATGTCAAAATCGTCCAGCTTCTTCACCCGATCATGGCCTTTCCCATAAGAACGTTTGTTCGGTGACACCACTCTGCCTGCGGTCTCCGCCTGCCCTTTCTACCAATAGAGCGTTCGCTCTCTCACCTGGGTAGGTTTTTTCGTCTTCTAGGTGACTCCACACTTGCACTCTCCCCGCACTCGACGCGAAGCGCTAGCGTTTAAAGCTGTCGGCTTCGCCAGCTTGGGGAAATCCCGCACACTCGATGGGTGGCTCACCGGCGACATTTTGTGGGACGCGTTACAGACCCACGACCAACTCGGGCGACGCCATGTTGCCTAAAAGCGACGTATCACCACCTCACAACAAGCCTCCTCTCAGCCGCGTCCATGCGGGCTTTTTCTATTAATTTCACGAATTATTAAAACACTTTCGACGCTTCAAAACATCAATCTGAACCATACTGTCACTTTATGCGTTTTAGTGTGCAAAGTAGTTCTGAGTTGCTAAAATAGTTTAGGGACTATTTGGGGTGATCACACAGCCCTGATTGGACGAGAGAGCTTTGGCAGCACTGCCAACAGCTTGTGAAACAGAATTATAGAGGGAAACGCTAAGCGTGTCGTGTCGCTCCTGTAGCCCGGCCGTGATTATTCTCGGGGCTAGCGTAAGCGAGGAACGCGTCAGGTGAGGCAGGCAAGCGTCGCAGAGCTATTTTTGGTTCGGATGGATGCTACAAGCAAGGCCGACGCTGGGGCTACGGTTGCCATATCGTGGTGTGTTAAGTCGTTGACAAAATGGCACTTGTATTGAAAATCCGCCGAATTGAATGGGCCCGTAGAAACGCGTTTCAGTTTACAATCGCAGGGGCCAGAGTAATGATGAATTAGGTACTTTACCGCTCCAAGAAGGTGACACCCCCTCGTTGACCAAGAGCACTGTAAGAAGAATGTGTGAGATATAAAAGGCGCTTTTGTAGAGCTGTTGGAGTCTGCGGCTGTGACGTAATAGATAGCGCGCTTGGCATCTGTTGCTGCTGCGGACCAAGAGGTCGTCGGTTCGATGACCGTTAACGGAACGTTTCCTCTTTGACATTTGATCGTGCACATTTTTTCAACATCATTTCCGTGACACAAATACGTCACTAAATTCTTGGTGGACTCCGGCATAAAACACTTTCGTATTAAAAAGTCACAGTTTGCGAGTCAAGTCACTTTTGGGATTTAGCAGCTCGCTGCTAAAGCCCAAAGAATGACGATCGAAAATAACGCCAGGTATACGCAGGACAAACCAGAACTAACAACTGTCATAGTTGTTACGCCTTGGTGTTTGAGCAGCGTGCTGCAAGTTTCGACAATGCAGAACGCGACGCTCTTAGATATTTCTTTTTTAAACTTCTGATAGCCCAATCAGGATTAAATCTTCCCCACATATTTTTTACCATGGGAAGGATGCAAGTATCACCCTTAAAACTTGATATCGCCTGTATAATTATTACGAACCTAGAGTAAGCAATTAGTCTGGGCTGAGGATTCGAAGAATTCTCGCATTACAATTTTCTTGACCATCAAAATGTTTTATACGCACTTTCGCGATAGTTATTTGCATCCTACAGTTATGTGGAGCAATATCAGCCTATAGGACTAATGGCTCAGAAGCATAAAAGTTTACTGGCATGAAAAGTTTGTCCAAAATGAACTATACTTTACACATTGTCATGGCACAAAACGAAAATTGTACAGCTTACTAAAAAACTAATTACATATTTGAAATCAGCATAAAAGCCTATATATACAGCAAAAATTTCATTGCCCTAGACTACAGATTAACGCAACTTTTTTCCGAATCGCATCTCCTCTTAAAATGTTTTCACTAATGCGAGAATTTATTATATAGTCTTGTTCGCGAAAGTCATGACGTTTTTTTTTAGGCGAGGGTGCGATTATTTCATGATAATTCCTTGCTTGTTAGCTCGGTAGCATCTGGCAACTCTGGTAAAGGCGACGCGCCGCGGCGCGTGTTGTTGTATAGAATGCTCTGTTTTCCTGTCAACATAACAAGGTGAACTTGGCGTCGCCAACTACCGTCGCCGCTAGCTGACATGAACGCTGGGCCGCACTATAAATGACCTTAAGATGATATGACCACATTCCGCAGATTCTAAAGCGGGACGAGGGGCTACGGACTGACGCAAGGAGGCGCTTGAAATTCTACTTTTAATGGCGGAGCTGCTTTAGGAGTAAGTCCGCGCAGTGTACACAAGAACACGGGCTTGTATGCGCCACAGGAATCGGGCTAGCTCCCACTACCGAGTACAGCTGGTGCGAGGGAAAGCGAATAGAGAGGGAGAGAGCGGAGCGAAGAAGAGTGTTGGAGTGCGGTGGGGAAGGAGGCTGACGCGTGGGGTGGCAGAGACTAAAGCCTAGTCAAACGAGGAGCGCTGTGGCAAGGACTTTAGAAGGAGGAGGGAGGTGAACGCTAGGGAGGAGAAGAAGAATAATATAGCAAACTGCAATAAAATGTCTAGGTGGCATTCGAACCCGGGTACCCACGGAACGAAGGCGAGGCGAGCGTTCTAACCATTCGGCTATCCAGGCGTGGTAGCTGAGCAAGCATTTATGTAAACCATATGATTGCGTTGCTATGGGCGAGAGAAGTAGAAAAATATAGAAATAAAAAGAAATAATGACAGAAAAAGAAAGGAGGAAGGAATTAGAGAGATAGAGAGAAAGAAAGCAAATGATAGCCATGTGTAGTATAGCAAAGGGCTGTGGTGACCGGGCTAGCCGACTGCGAGTGCGAGCCAGCTTCCGTCCGAAAGCGGGACAAAACACCGTCTCGCAAGCAGGTTGAGACAAAGAAACCTCTGCTGCATAACCAGGACATGTCCCGCCTAAATCGGGACGTCTGCTCACAATACTAAAGATTCCGCTATCCACACACAACGCGTCCCTTCGACCAACGCACGTCTTCTCCCAAGCCTCGCAGGTCAACCCACTTTTTCAAGTGGTCAACCTCGCAGGTCAACCCAGGCACAAGAAGCGCGAGCAGGCACGAGGCATTGCAGACGCTAACACAACGGCTCGCTGGCTCTCATGGTGGCAAAACGCTTGGGACAGTCTCTCTTTCCTTCTCTTACATCCTCGTTCGCTCTTTCGGTTACGCCGACAAATGGGACGCTGCTCAACGTAGGGACAGGTGCTTAACAGCCGCGCTCTAAAACGAGGCTTACGTCTAATACTAATTGTTGCTGTTTAACGTCCCAAGACCACGATATAATTATGAGAGACGCCGGAGTGGTAGTAGTAGTAGTAGTAGTAGTAGTAGTAGTAGTAGTAGTAGTAGTAGTAGTAGTAGTAGAAAAACTTTATTATCCACAGAAACCAGACAGGCTACAACTCCAGTGCACCGCAGAGAATATACGGTGAAGAGCGTAGTCTGTCCGGCCGGGTGGTTCCCCTGTTCCAAGGCCCCACTGGCACGAGCCATCCGTTCAGCTATTTGGATCAGTCGTAGCTGATCTTCCAGGGCCGGGCTAGACACAAGCGCCTCCCATTCGTCCCACGTGCCATTTGTGTCGTGTTATTCGCCGTGCTGTGCACACTCCCACGTGATGTGAAAAAGTTTTGGTGTGGCTCCACACTACGGACATATGTCTCTATACGCCGTGGGGTTGATCAGGTGGAGAGGGTGCATATTTATATAAGTGTTTATCTGTATTCTTCGTAGCGCCGTCGCCTCCGCGGCGCTGAACTTGCTATGTGGACGTTAACTGATCTGTCTAATTTCCCCTGTGGTATCTAAGGATCGTTGCGTAGCATGGGTCTAGCGGTGTAGGGTCCTCTATTGCAGAGTTTGGGGTGGCTTGGTGATTTGTTGAGCCTCGAGCCGCCTTGTCCGCATGCAGGTTCCCCAGTCACGCCATCGTGCCCCGGTGCCCAATTCACAGTTTGGACGTATTTCACTGTGGGATCCCATCCAGTCCCGACCAATATTCGGAGCGCCTGTGATCCATTTTGCCCTTTAGATAGTTTTTGCAAGCTTTTTGTGAGTCTGTAATGAGTGTTAATGCGGCGTTTCGCGTCCATCCCTCTTTTATTGCGAGGGCTAGAGCAACCTTTTCTGCTTCTCTTCTCGAGGCTCGATCTATTGAAGCACAGGCTGTAATTTTTCTTCTACGGTCTGTGACTACAGACACAGCCTTCTTTGCATCGGTATCATAAGGCGCGGCGTCAGTGGTTCTCGCCGTGTTCATATATTTCGTCATTGTGTCCATGTATTCCGCCCTGGCCTTTCTTCTCCCAGCATTCAGAGTAGGATCCACGTTCTTTTGTATTGGCGATACGGTGAACCATTACTTAAGTTCGTTTGGTACCTCTTTAGTTTTTTGGTCTTTTGTATTAATGTATCGCGCCCTAGTTTTGTTAGGACTGCTCGGCCAGCAAGAGTCTGGAGAAGGCGATTTTCTTGCGCTAGTAGCTGTGGCTCGGATAATTATTCAAATGTGTTGGGGAGGAGTTCGTTGTTCTCGAGATGATTTAGGAGCCTGGTGTTGACCAGCTACACCAGGAAAAAACTTCCCATCGCAGTGGAGAGCTCTAGAATTTTCGACCGCCTGGGGTTCTTTAGGTGCACCTAAATCTAAGCAATCGGGCCTCAAGCATTTTCACCTCCATCGCAAATACGGCGGGGCTTCCGCTTTCGGGTCGCCTTAGGCGAATTCATAAAGGACACCTAGAGTGTTTCATTCATTCATTGATTCGTTCATTCATTCATTCATTCATTCATTCATTAATTGCTATGGCTATCATGGTTTCTTTTGTTGGAACCTGCCACTTAAGGTATGAGGCCAAGTGGAAAAAGCGACTTTTTTTCAAAATGTCATTTTTTGTTTTTGCTATTATTAAATGCGCAATTTATTGCCCATCATTTTGCTGCACAAAGTTTCTGTCTACGCAGATTTTTTTTCTAAAGATACAAGCAAAAATGTGAGACCACCCATCACCTACGAAACCGAAACTGAAAGTGCCAGTTTTGTGTGAATCATATCATTAACTCGATATGTAGTTTTTTGTTGGTTATTTAGCAATCATATCAAGTGTGAACATGTAATAACGCTCTAAAAGCGTTGTCAACACATCATTTTTCTTCATAAAAGTCATAAAATTCTCACCAGGTGATCGCGTAACGTGGTACATGTGTTGTGAACACTCAAGGACACGTACGTGAGCCTGTAAACCATCAAATTTGCCATGTTTAACGCTTTGTGTCATTTCAATAATGGGAACAGAAGCACATTTGATATTTTAAAGCGATTTCGGATCGATCCAGGCCTCTTCACTGGAATAGCTTGCCTCACAAATGATCAGCACCGCAGCGCGAAAGCGTCCAGTCATGGCACTGATGCTGCAATACAGGCTAGAAAAAAATTTGAGAATTGTCGCTCGAGCAAAGGCACACAGTAGTAGGGTCCACGATGGAACTGGCAACAAATATTGAGAATTTTAGCTCTCATTATCACCTTGTGTAAGCGCTGCATCTGTTTCAAATATTTTTTTGTTGATTTTCTCATATTTCTGGTATTTTTCCGTATGCGAACAGTCCTAACGTTTTTGCTAATAACTACTTTTCATTAAAACTTGGCACACCTCCCTATCTCGTTAGTAGGCGTGCCATGAACTTCAATAAGCAAAATCGTGCCTCAAGATCTAATATGGCTGCCTGTTATACGAAGGTGCCCCTAGTGCTAGTGCATACTTTTTTGGTTATTTAATGACTATGTTTTAATATTCATCATATCTAATTTGTTTTGGTTCATTGCACAGTTCAAAGCTTTTTTCATGTTCGTACGAAAAATAAAGCTTTTGAAGAATTAACAAAAAACTGACTTGCTTTTAAATGCTCACATGTGCATAAAAAGATGTGTTTTATATTGTAGGCTAATAATCTCTAGTAATAATTAATTTTAAAAATTTTTTCCGACACTTGGCCTCATATTTTAATTTTGAGGAATTCGCAACAGATTCAAGCAGCACTATTCTAAGCATGTTCTTTATCTGGCAATCGTTTGCTTAAAGGGTAAAATTGGGAGTTCATTTTTTTTATTGCGGTCTTTTTATGGCGCATGTTACTGGTAAACCTACTTGCCTGGGTATCTGTACTCTTCAATGTAACCAGATTGACCACCGGGGCTTTTCAAGATGATTTCACGTAGGTGTTTTCTTTGTAGCCTGGTTCTATCCGAAGTTCCATAATAGCCACACCATTGAGCCACACATGGTGATGCTTGACGTTCCACACTGAATGGGCAGCGTGCAGCTCTCTCACATTACAGTACTAGGTACTCAAAATCGTTTACCCATTATTGCGATAACTCTTACATGTACACTCTCGGCTGAATTTTGCCGTCGCCGTATATATATATATATATATATATATAGTCAAGAAATGAAGGAGCACACTTACGAAAATTGCATATTTTTTTACTGGTTAACGTTTCGGCCGTGGCACGGCCTTCGTCAGAATGAAAAGAATTACAGGCATGTGGCCGCTTTTATGGGCATGAACACGTGGGTACAAAACACGTGGGATCAACACGTGAATGTTTAAAAGGATCAAAGCAACCATGATAACAACACCAAAACAAGGGGAAAATAAATAAATAAAGGGAAAAAAAAACAATTCATAAATTTAATAAAGCAGGTTGGATCACAGGCATGAAAAGGCATTTACAACGATGAGCCATTGACCACAGTAGTCACGATGACCGTACATGAATGAACAAAAAATGATGGCGATTGTTATATAATGAAAACTTTCGGCACGTTTCGTTAAATATATAGCAAAAATGATATCAGGGCATCACAGAAAGACAAGACACTTTTCCAACGCTCTCATTGATGCCGGCCGACACAGTGTTGAACTTATGGATTAAAAAAGATTCTCTAATTTCGCGATCATGGTGCGATTTGAACCCTGATTGTAATAGCGTCACCATGATCTTGTCAAACGAATGACCTGGCAGATGAACATGTTTAGACAATGGGAGATGTGGCAAACTGTTAGCGTGTGCTCTGTGATTGTTGAAACGGATACGAAATGATGTTTCGGTCTGACCGATGTATTGCATATGACATACTGAGCATTCTAGTAAGTAGATGACGTTGGTGCTGTCGCAGCTGAAGTCCCCTTTAATCTTAAGTGAAAAATTAGATGCCGTGCTTTTAGCAGTTGTCGCAGTGGTCATATGCGCACAAACTTTACATCGTGGTTTGTTACAGGGATGACAACCAGCAGGAGCAACAAGTTTAGTTTTAGAAGACGTCACAATATCGCGCAGGTTCCTTGATCTGCGATAAACTACTCGTGGTGATTCCGTGAAAATGTGCTTAAGCCGATCGCTCTGTGTCAATAAGTTGTAATGTTTACTGAGAATGCGTGACACGTTAGGAATAGATGCAGAATGCGTTAAAATGAGGTTAGTTCGTGAGGTTGGCGCCAATCGCTTGTCATTACTATTACTGATGAGATCTTTACGATCGAGACAGTTGGCCCGCTCTCCAGCGGGCCAACTGTCTCGATCGTAAAGATCTCATCAGTAATAGTAATGACAAGCGATTGGCGCCAACCTCACGAACTAACCTCATTTTAACGCATTCTGCATCTATTCCTAACGTGTCACGCATTCTCAGTAAACATTACAACTTATTGACACAGAGCGATCGGCTTAAGCACATTTTCACGGAATCACCACGAGTAGTTTATCGCAGATCAAGGAACCTGCGCGATATTGTGACGTCTTCTAAAACTAAACTTGTTGCTCCTGCTGGTTGTCATCCCTGTAACAAACCACGATGTAAAGTTTGTGCGCATATGACCACTGCGACAACTGCTAAAAGCACGGCATCTAATTTTTTCACTTAAGATTAAAGGGGACTTCAGCTGCGACAGCACCAACGTCATCTACTTACTAGAATGCTCAGTATGTCATATGCAATACATCGGTCAGACCGAAACATCATTTCGTATCCGTTTCAACAATCACAGAGCACACGCTAACAGTTTGCCACATCTCCCATTGTCTAAACATGTTCATCTGCCAGGTCATTCGTTTGACAAGATCATGGTGACGCTATTACAATCAGGGTTCAAATCGCACCATGATCGCGAAATTAGAGAATCTTTTTTAATCCATAAGTTCAACACTGTGTCGGCCGGCATCAATGAGAGCGTTGGAAAAGTGTCTTGTCTTTCTGTGATGCCCTGATATCATTTTTGCTATATATTTAACGAAACGTGCCGAAAGTTTTCATTATATAACAATCGCCATCATTTTTTGTTCATTCATGTACGGTCATCGTGACTACTGTGGTCAATGGCTCATCGTTGTAAATGCCTTTTCATGCCTGTGATCCAACCTGCTTTATTAAATTTATGAATTGTTTTTTTTCCCTTTATTTATTTATTTTCCCCTTGTTTTGGTGTTGTTATCATGGTTGCTTTGATCCTTTTAAACATTCACGTGTTGATCCCACGTGTTTTGTACCCACGTGTTCATGCCCATAAAAGCGGCCACATGCCTGTAATTCTTTTCATTCTGACGAAGGCCGTGCCACGGCCGAAACGTTAACCAGTAAAAAAATATGCAATTTTCGTAAGTGTGCTCCTTCATTTCTTGACTATATATATATATATATATATATATATATATATATATATATATATATATATATATATATTTATTTATTTATTTATTTATTGTCACGTGGTCGCGACGTTGACCCAAGCAGCAGTCGGTATGTTCAAGATGAAACTGTTTGTGGGCGGAAACCGAATACCGTGAAAGAAACGCGCGTGGCAATATATATATATATCTATATATATATATCAGGCAAAACTAAAAGTAAACCGGAAGAAAACAATTCCAAGGTGCCCGACCGGGGACTCGAACCAGCTACCCCTCGCTCCGCACTGTGCTGCGTTAAACCACTCAGCCACACGCCATGCATGCGCCGGCATAATAACGGCAAGCTTTTTTATAGACACCATTCACCGCTGGCGGTATGCAGATCTCGCAGGAGCTTGAGCGTGTTTTCTATCACGCAACGCTCCTACATTTTCTTTCAATTTGAAAACTGTTCATGAGACGCGCACGAAAAAGCGGCCGCTTTCTGTACGCACTCGTGATTTGGAACGAAAAAAAAAAAGAAAAAAAAAGAACACTGCTCACACCTTGCGTCACACGCCACCACGTGGCAGGACACTTCGAGGGGTCATTTCGCGCGTCGCACTTTAAAATAAGTATTTATGAGCGTCGGGTTCTGCGTTGTCAACACTTTCAGCGCGTCGCTCAAAAACAAAGGCGTAACAACTGTGATAGTTCTCAGTTCACGCTTGTCCTGTGTATACCGGCGGGTCCATTTCGACCGTCCTGCATTGTGCTTCAGCGGGAAGCTGCAAGTATTGAGCTGCACTAAGATCATCGTGTGATATTTCAATTTCTTGCTATCGCATTCATTGCTTCACGGTTGCGGTGAAACTGTGAGTGTTGATTTTTCTTCGAAAAAATATTCTGTTAGTCACGCTTTCTTTCGTGGCAAGAATGCTTACTGCTGTTCCATTTTTAGGTTGCTTATAGCACCTTGAATATAACGTAAGGGAACCAGCGCGAAAGGCAGGGACAGTAAAGGCACCCATACAACTATACGTAGCGCTGCCTGTCAAGTGATGTTTAATGTGACGAAGAACGTAAATAAATGCATATCAACAGACAGACAGACAGACAGACAGACAGACAGACAGACAGACAGACAGACAGACAGACAGACAGACAGACAGACAGACAGACAGATAGATAGATAGATAGATAGATAGATAGATAGATAGATAGATAGATAGATAGATAGATAGATAGATAGATAGATAGATAGATAGATAGATAGATAGATAGATAGATAGATAGATAGATAGATAGAAACGCAAAAGTGTCTGCAGTACGCAAAGAAATGCTTCGTATTGAAAATATATGGAATGGACACCATTGCAAGAAGCTTTGCGCGCATGATTCAAATGGTTAAGATTTGGCAGGAGAAAGGAACGCTATTTCGTTGTCGGATAAAAAAATGAAGGAATGCTTTCACATCTATGTTATAACACTGCAATCATGTGGGCCTCTATGATTTCACACGTTAGCTGGTTCCTGTTGGTGGCTAACACGTCACATTTGCTGAACTCGGGACTGCAGCCGCACTGTTTGCAGTGAATCCCAAGATGGCCGCTGACGACTGTTGTGACGTTTTTCTTGTGAGCAGCTCGGATCGTTGCGCCACCTGGTGGAGCAGATCTGAACCACGCGCTTCTTCCGACGTGGCCTCCGAGATCCGCATTGGCAGCACGCAAAACACAATCTTAAACCGAGGAGTACACCCAGCCGCACGAGTTTTTCTTAGGATTAACATTCTGTTAGGGCAACGTATACGTGATATGCTCGTCGTAGGTGACGGTCATAAAAAAATCTTCTGCTCTTCGAAAGCAAGCATTTTACATTCCCGTGATGTGTGGGGCTTGGAAAAATATTTCCTTGGCTTGGATGGGGAAGTACCCAGTTTCTGTCACGACATCTGCACTGCAGTTTTAAACGATGGGAAGCATTGGCGGCAACATGATTTTCAGCTGCTGTGCGTGACACCATGGATGACACTCTCAGTCACGGCGCGAAATAATGAGCGGAGATGAATGAAAAACACTCGTAGCCATGCGTTCGGTTCCCGTGAAAATTAAATCGAAGTTCTCCCCTACAGCGTTCCTCATAAGCCGACGTTAAACACGATGATTTCATTTTATACATAATCTCTTGCGTGGTTTCTTCGCAGTATCTGATGCCTGCAACTTGTTTACATACTTAATTTGCTGCTCTAGACTTGATGCACAAATTTGGAATGTGCAATGACACTTCATAAAGATAGAGCTGTAAAAATAAGATAACAAGAAGATGCCCAAGAACCTCCACTGTTCCTATTAAGACGCATGCAGTTGGGGCCCAACTGCGCCATTTGGGCCATATTGCTAGGATTCGACCGCTATACGCCTTACTGCACACATTCAAGGGTATCTTGCGCCAACTGCGCCAAAATTCTGCCTGTCTAAACGGCATAATGCTTCTCTGGCCTTTACTGATCTTGGCTTGGCACCAGACAAGGACACATTTTCCATATTGCCACTGAAGCCACTATCCTACTTTCCACCAATGAATTTTAACGCGAAAGTCTTAAAGAGCTCGTTTCGCAGAAATTCTGGTGTCTGCGTTGGCGTCGGTGTCGTTGGTTTTGATCGAAAAATCATCATCTTGTCCGTGGCCGCAAAATCGATAAAGATGCAAATAAAATAATTAGCGAAACTTCGGTTCGAGTGACAATCGAACCCAAGGCGTCTGCTTGGCAAGAAGCCTTCTACCGCAGAGCAACCATATTGCTTGAAAGTGCTTCGAAAAACCAACACTATATCAATGTCATGTAGTGGAAGCAGTCTCCTTAAGGCATCTGATATTGCGTTGCAGAATTTCAAGGCGTCACAACATGTGAATCGTGCAGCGAGTAAGTGTTTGAAGGACCCACCCATTGCAAAGCGCTCGTGCATATTTATTCATCATCAGCTGCAAAATCATAAAAGAAGTAAGCAGCGGCGTTGGTTCACGTGTTGCCTTAGCGACGCGTAGTGGGATCTTCGATGATTCCCAAAAGGAATAATTATGGCTTTGTGGAAACTTGGCTCTACTTGCAGTAGGTATGCTAGGAGTGAGTGAAACGGCCAGTGTTGCGCGCATACACGTTTCTTTCCTTGCGGCATGGTTTAGGCAAGCATCGAAAACCGAAGCGAGGCTCGCTATTGACAAGGCGATGCGCACGGGACCCGATCACGCTACCGCGTTTTATTCTTGAAGGCGGAACCCAGGTGTCCTCTAAGTTTTTTCCTCTTTATAATCGACCACCAAAGTATGTGCGGGTGAACTCCGTTATTGACGGTTCGACATGTGGTATGGTAAGCTCATCGCTCTTGATGAGAAACTGGCAATGATGCTTATAAAGTGATCTTTGAGAAGCCACTATAAGCATATCGTAATGCAGCGCGCCACGGTCGTGCGGCTACGGTTTTAGGCACCTCGCACGGGAAACAGCACCTCTACACATATTAGTATTAATTTGTGGGGTTTTATGTGCCAGACCACATCACATCTTCGCACAAATGGAGATACAAACATGTAACAGTTCGATATTTTGCAATTAAGAAGTCTTAGATGACAATCGCGTGCCCGATGTTCTTCGGCATATACCGATCGTAGCACAACGCCTAAATGCGCAAGAACACGTCGGGCACGAAGCGGTTCCGGTGCCACTCGCGCGCATCGAATCGCTCGTCACGTGTCTTCACTGCTAAACCGTCATAATGCGGTGGTTAACCACCGGACATAGAAACTGAGAAATGCAGACAACCGAGCGCCGTGAGTCACCACTAGCGCCTCTCAGTGCTCCTGTGTCCGCTATAATACGCCGTTCGAAGCCAGAATTACTCTCAATCGTCGAAAAAGGCCAGACAAGTCACTCTCAGCCTGCAGAACTTCCCAACTGATTGCCAGCCATGCAATATTTACAAACTCTGCAAGCAAATGTGCGTTCCAAGGCCACTATGCGTCCACTATAATCGCTCGATGAAGAATCTAGAGCGCTGCTTCCGCCTGAGTATCCCGCTTGTGAAAGACTAAGGATGCGCAGATGTGTCTTACTGGGGCTTTGTTAAACCGAAAGTACAATACAAGACCATTTCTCTAAATTATTAACTTGGGGTCTGTAGGGGCGGTCACCCTTTCCCCTTTAGAATTCTTGGAGAGAATGACGTTTTGACACCAGTCACTGAAAGAGACCATCTGCCAAACTGGAATAGGTGTATCTACTACTACTATCTGGGGTTTTACGTCCCAAAGCCACCATATGATTATGAGGAACGCCGTCGAGGAGGGCTCCGGAAACTTCGAACATCTGGTGTTCTTTAACGTGCACGGACATCGCACAGCACACGGGCCTCTACCATTTCGCCTTCAGTGAAATGCGACCGCCGCAGCCGGGATCGAACCCACGACCTTCGGGTCAGCAGCCGAGCACCCTAGCAACTGATCCACCGAGGCGGACAATAGGCGTACCTGCCGGAGGGGGGTAGTGAGGGTTAAGTGGGGCGCCAGCCCCCCACTGAGACAAGTTAGCTCGTTGAAGCCCCCCCCCCCCCCCCCCCCACACACACACTTTCGACAATAATCATTGTCATCTGCAGATTGGTAAACTACCAAGTGAGCCAACGTTTTACTTCAACGCAGCAATCACGTAATTGTGTAATAAAATTTGTGCTACTCTTCTGCTGTGACGAGGGTCCACCGCGTCTCATGATCACACACTGTAGCTCTCTGCGGTGCGGGCTGCCTATGCGACGTTTTCGCGCCTTGCTTTCCAGCATTGCAGAACAACATTTCGCTCAGTCGGAGCTACACCGCGGGGGGCGTGTGGCCAAGGGAAATGCTAAGTTGTACAGTTGCGCCGATTGTGCCATTTATTCGTGTTGTCAGGGGACGGTTTGACTGCTCCTGCGTGTGCGCATCGACTCCACTTGCATCCACTCTCGCCCTCGTTTGTGTTGTGGTAATATTAGCTTTGAAAATGCTAACTGCGAGGGTGAGAGCAAGCAAGCAAGCTTTCACGCTCGCCCTTGTTTTGCTTCGT
The DNA here is from genome assembly GCA_030522465.1 of Rhipicephalus appendiculatus. Classification (NCBI taxonomy): domain Eukaryota; kingdom Metazoa; phylum Arthropoda; class Arachnida; order Ixodida; family Ixodidae; genus Rhipicephalus; species Rhipicephalus appendiculatus. Next base: position 9,964 of record JALIZH010023969.1, on the reverse strand, counting down.
GGTGACAACAGCTATGAAAATAAGGATTTCGAAGGGGAAAGCAAACAAGTGGTGGCGATGCACACCCCCAGAAACATCTAAACTCTCTCTCGATAACACAAAAATAGGCCCCGATCCACGCTACTGTAGAACCTTGCAGTGCGCTCGGCCACGCGCTCACGTGGTGTAGCTCATACTAGGCGCGATAGTAGCTCTCAGCAGGGGCTCTATAACATAAAGTAATGTGTCATGATTTTATTTTTTTTCTACCTGGCCTGCAATTTACGTAATCGAGACGCAAATACGAAGTGGAACCAGTAAATGTTTTGTAGTCCGATCAAATTCTCTTCCTGTTTCTGGAAATTTAGTTTCTTTCCTTGAAAACAAATGCCACCGTCGCTGCTGTGTACCCGAGCTGCTGTGAATTGATGAGTGTGCACAAGGGCCGAGTATTGTAGTTGTGCCGAGCCAGGAGAGCTAAGAAAGGTACCCACTTTAGTCACCCATCGACATGCATCTTTTTTTTTTTTTTTTTTCATACGGTAGCCTTCGCCAATCGCTGCGGCTTGTGAGAAGGCGATAAATATTTTGCAGAAGGACTTGTCATTACACTAGATGGTAGCGCAAAGACACATTGTGTAGTAACGTTTTTTTATTATGTGTCTTGCGCTACACCATGGTTACAAGCGATAAATAAGGCAGTGGACTCGAGCAGTTTTAAAGCACAGCTTTCAAGCTTGTAGCTTGATCTACTGTCCTTGGAGATGATCTGCGTCCACGGTTTTCTGGACTAAGAAATATGCCCAACTGCAAAGGGTTGTGTCTGCCGCCAATAATGTTTATTTTTCTCGCTACCTCTCTTCCAGCAATTATCAGTTCCTGGTAAGTTATATACGCGCAAAAACCGCTGAACGTGTGTTATACTTCAACCGAAAGTATCTTTTATACGCATATGAATCCACCGTGTCAGCTGCTGTAAATGGCCGCTGCAAACGCGGATAGCGGGCAGCCTTTTTGAATTGCCTATTCTAAAAAAGTTTACTTATTGTTGATCGTGGTAAATGCGCGGTTTATTGTGCAAACCTCATTTTAACGCCGCAGTTCTCGCGGACTTATGATGTCGCGTGACATGAACGCGACTTTATGGGATACCAAAAATTTTTGACGAATAGCGAAGAACAAATGATCAACATTATGTTACGTATTGAAAATAGTTAATTCGGTTTTTTTTTTTTTTTACGTAGTCATGCGTAAGTGCTCATTACACGGTGGATCACTTACGCGTCATTTGTTGCGTCGGGTTATGAGCAGGGGCTGTGAGCATGACCCAGAAAAGGTCGCGATGCGGGTAGTTTAACGTTGTAATCGCACACATTTTTTTCAAACAAAATTTGAGCTCATACAGTTTATGTGTAGGCGTATTTACTTGGAGGCACCAGAACGGAGGAGCAAGGGCTTTTCACCGCTTTTCTCTGAACCTCCCGCCAAAGCTCGGAAAGGTTGTGTGGCAAGGAATGACGTAGAAATTTGTAGTCATTCAGGATATTAAATACACAACGACCGCAATGTGGTTTCCATAAAAAGCAATCGCCAGAACTTGGCCTTCTTTGTCGGAAAGACTTTATATTAGAGGGCTCTTACAGTAACAAAATCGGCACTCAGCTTACTCTGAAGATTTCTGCGAAGTAACTTGCGTTGTCAGCCACATGTTTTAACGCGATAGCGTTAAAGAGCTCGTTTCGCAGAAATTCCGGTGTCGTCGGAGTTGGTGTCGGCGTCGGCGTCGTAGGCGGCGTCGCTGGTTGGGAGAGAAAAAATCATCATCTTGTCCGTGACCGAAAAATCGAGAAAGATGCAAATAACAAAAATAATTAATATTTCCGGGTCCGAATGAGGATCGAACCCAGGCCGTCTGCGGGGCAAGCAGGTGTTCTACCACACAGCCACGCTTCTTCTTAGGATTACCCTGAAAATAACTTCCTCTGCTTGCAGATACAGTGAAAATAACTTTCATGCTTTACAAACACACGCGTCCTGTATACAGGCGTCACAATACAACATGTAATATCGCGGTAATTTCGCGTGGTACAGGCGTACATTGCCATCGGGCGTCAGAAGATGTGAATATCATAACGGCATTGTGGTTCAAAGCCGTCCACCCATTACAAAAGGCACACACGTTACTGCGCGTATTCCCTTAAGACCACGTTGTGGGTGCATAGCAAGTTCGAAAACACTTCCCGCATTTCCCGCGAATGATTGCTCGTGGTTTAAACCATGCTACCCATTACATAGTAGGCACTAGCTGATTGAAGTATGCACTAGGGAAAGGATATCTCTATCGCGTTCAACTCTTAAAGGCCAAGCTTAAGGGTCCCCCAATTTTGTTTAATAAATGAGAAATTAAGACACTAGATTCATAGCACGTTCTTCATACTCATCGTACTTAGAAAGCCAAACTGAGTCTGAAGTTTGCAGATGGACTGCTGAGATTAAGAGCAAGTTAAATGTAGATACCCACTTCAAAATTGAGGGTAATTTTTCTATAACGTTATTAAACACTCTTCTAGTGTCGTGGCATAGGGCGGCCCAGCCTACACAATTCGTTGGTGCAGCATCTTTGAATTCATACAACAGTTTTGAAAAGCGCGTTACCTCTCTCTATATAAAAATCGCGTCAAATTGACAGCAAATATGTATATACATTCAAACGGGGTGTTTACAGGCAGATGTTGACCCAACGAAGCAGTGGTATATTCAGCACAATGGCTAACTCGGTGCAGGCCAGCGATCACAGTTCATCATCCTCTTCATTTCTCGCTCGAGCCCCTTGTCCACTGCCTTCCTTAGAATATAGACTTGAAGGGAATATCTGACAGGTCTGGGTAATTTCAGTATGAAATGAACTTACAGGTAGCACACATTCAAGAGGAAAATCTTTCACTAACGTTTCGGCCGTAGCACGGCCTTCGTCAGCGTAAGTGAACATTCCAAACACATATTCCTTTTCAATGTATGCTAAGTTCATTCAATATGTGTGTGTGTGTGTGTGTGTGTGTGTGTGTGTGTGTGTGTGTGTGTGTGTGTGTGTGTGTGTGTGTGTGTGTGTGTGTGTGTGTGTGTGTGTGCGCGTGCGTGCGTGTGTGCGTGCGTGTGTGTGTGTGTGTGTGTGTGTGTGTGTGCGCGTGCGTGCGTGCGTGTGTGTGCGTGTGTGTGTGTGTGTGTGTGTGTGTGTGTGTGTGTGTGTGTGTGTGTGTGTGTGTGTGTGTGTGTGTGTGTGTGTGTGTGTGTGTGTGTGTGTGTGTGTGTGTGTGTGTGTGTGTGTGTGTGTGTGTGTTTACAGCGGACAGAGTGAGTGAGCGACGCAGCCTCATTGACATACATGAGCTTTTGTGATAACTCTACGGAAGCCTTGCTCACTCAGTTTTGCCCGAAACGACTAATTTAAGACGCATGAATATTCTTTACCCACTAGCCGTAAATATTGTCACGTGACTGCCTCGTTGACGATGGTAGCAGTCAGGGTGTTCAAGACTGAATTTCCTATTTTTCCATCTGTGGCTTCGAATGCCTTGTTAACCTCTGAACATCTGTCAGAATCTGTCTTAAAAAAAGAAAGTACCCCAGATTGATCTGATTCTCGTACATACCGTACAGCATTTCTGCCGCGTAGCACTTTTCAGAGCGCCTCGCCATCTCCAAATGCATCTTCAATTCGGCCCGCTGGTCTACGATCCTTGAAACAGCTATTTCGACGAAGGATAGCCACCGCGTCCTGCACTCTTGCAAAATTTTCAGTGGTTCTTCGCCGCAATTAATCAGACCGTGGAACTTCTTGTATGCAATTTACCGGGCAGGGGATCTTGCCAACCAGCAGTAGGCCTCGCTGATTAGGTATTCTAAGTTTCTCGGCAATTTGTCCGACGATTTTTAATCAGTGCACTGCGTGACGCATCCGCCAGAAGTCCGCTATGTATGAAAACGGCCCGTCAAGAAATCCGCTAGCCGCTAGACAAAATTTTTTCCCGTCAGAATCAAATAAAATCCGCCAGATTTAGCGGAAAATCCGCTAAATTGGCATCACTGGTCTCTTCACTGTAGCCACGCTTAAGAATTCTGAAAAAAATTATCACATTCAACATTCTGTAGGAGAGCAATGCTTCTTACAAGGATCCACTTACCGTACGCCCTTGTCCGCACGCAAAGAAACCATCAATACTGGAATGAATTTGCGTAGCCTAGCTTATATTACTGACCGTACCAATTCAAAAAATGAGGCAGTAGCTGATGGGTAAGATGGACGTTTGTAGAGATGAAAAATTCGTGAAGAGGGCCGTCGCTGGAGCCAACTTTTGGACAAGCAGAGTTGTCTTTGTCAAGGCACTGATTACTTTCTTTGTCAATCAGTACGTGTACTCCTTGGTACCTCACTCCACACGAGAGAAGGGAGAAGAAAGAGAGAGAAAGTACGAACAAATAAGGTGTGCGAAGGGAGAATGTAGCGGAAGGGGTTTTTAAGGTTGCTTGGTGCGTAAAATCGGGACAGTATGCGGGAAAAATCGAAAGCAAATCAAAGGAAAGCAGGTCGTGGGGTGGGAGGGAGAGGTACCGAATATGTATACTGCTTTTTTTCGCACGCATTAGGTAATAGAAGGGTGGGGGGGAGGGGGACTTCAGCTGTGTCTTATATCAGGTGGTAACCAAGAAAGTGGCGCTATTCATTTCACAAAAGCATACATCGCATATGCACAGCTCTGCCTGTGATTACTTCCTCCCCGGTGCATTATCCTTCTTATACTCTATTTCAGAGGCTACGTATACTGCCGTTTACGGACGTACGCAGCTACAAGATTTCCTCTCTAGCAAATAAAATAATAAACACAAACAAGCCTCTGCCCCGTAATATTTTCGCGTTTTCGTCTTTAAACACACGTTCCCCAAGCGTCGGTAATCTTAACCTGCCTTTATGTTCGAATGTGTGCAGTGAAATATTAATCCAATTTTCTGGTGCTAAGCTGTGGAACAATTTGCCTCTTGAGATAAAAGTCGCAACAAAGTTCGACGTTACCTGCAAACGATACTTAATTTCTAACGAGGCATCTTGAGTTTGTATTCGCTAAGAAAAAATTGTCTCGCGTATAAGTAGTGTGTTCCTAGTAATTATGTGTTCGTTGTTTTTTAGTATGGCTCTTTGAATATGTTTGATACTTCTCACTTATGTGTGATATTTTTGGCATTGTTCATTTTTTTTTCTGTCAAACATTTCGCATGTATATTTAGCGTGTTCGTAGTAGTTATGTGTTCATTGTTTTTAGTATGATTCTTCAAATATGTATAAAATTTGTCACATCTCATGATACTTTCACTATTTTTTTTTCTGTCAAGACTGATAATTCTTACAACCTTTATTATACTGAACCCATCACTAGCTGCTTAGGCTATGGGACCAAATATTTGTGTACACATTTCTCATATTGTAGTGCAATAAATCCTCCTTTGATTGATTGAACTCAGTGTGAGGTCTACATGCCACAGAACTGTGAACAATGCTTAGATAAGTATTACAGCTAAGATTTCATTACTGTGTTTATTAATGTAATCTTGTACTTCTTTATTGTAAAGTCGAGGTGCCTGTCTAAGCGTCTGTACTTGTTACACTCCCAATATAAACAAACAAATAAAGAAATGAGCTTCAGCTTTTATTCTTTAAGCGCAGAACTGCCAGATAAATAAAATGCATAGCATGGTGCTTTTGAAGTCTCTGCTACGAATTGCTCAACAAGGAAGGCGTAGTTTCAAACAAAAGATGTACTGTTCTCCATTACCTACATGGCCGAAATATGCGGCTTTAACAATGTTTCCATTAAAAAAAATTGCCCGAGGATTACGACACCGTTTCATGCGAATTTTGAGCGCCGCTGTTTAGGTGTTTTGATTTTCCGATAAGTTGAGCAAATGCGCATGCGTCTAGGCGACGCGATACGGCATGAGAGGAGAGTAGAATCTTCGATTCTCGCGTCAACGTAACGTGGTGACTTTGGCGCAGTAAACTTCCAGCGCCTCTGGATGACCCGAACGCTGCGCCGGACTATAAAATGCCCTTCAGAGTCCGCTAAAGCGTTACACACAAAAAGTTTCCTTTCGACAAACGCACGTCAACTTCTCCCAAGCCTCGCAAATCAACCCACGTTGTCGTGCCCGTGCGCGGGAGGCATGCGTTGCGCTGGCACAAGAAGCGCGACCACGCACCTTGCATTGCAGGCGCTAACACAGTGGTTTGCCCACTTTGATGGTGGGACCCTCCTTGAGGCAGTCTGTCTTTCTCTCTCTTTCGTCCTCGTTCACTTTATCGGTTACGTCGACGACGGCGAGGCCTCTCAACGCAGGAACGGACGCCTAAGATCTGCCCTATAAAAGGTGGCTTGCGTCTTCCAGTCGACTTAGGCGAATGCCTAAAGGACGCTATGAGTTTTTCATTCGTTCATTCATAGGCCGGAAAAGCATAGAGGGCGTTCAATTTTGTCCTTAACTGTAGTGTTCGAATTCTGACGTAAATTGAAATAAACTGAAGCAGACGAAAAATCGCCTTTTTCGTCGGTAGGTTGGGTGAAGTCAAATTTAGTCAAGCACAACTCCTGCATTATAATATTAATTCGGAGAGCTATGCACACGATTATCAGAGAGCAGAAACTTGTCCGTCATGGCATGTACATTTGTTTAAAAACAAAGCTCTGACAATTTAAGGTGTTAAGCGCGACGCACTATGGGGCAGCGGTAAGCATTCTTGCCGAGAAAGTTAGTGTGGGTCACAGAAATGTTTTTAAAAGAAACGTTAACCGATTTTTCAGTACTGTACGCCATGGGAAAGCTGAGTGCTGTCCTTTGAAAGTAAAGCCGTGGGTCACAGAAATGTTTTTTAAAAGAAAAGTTCACCGATTTTTCAGTACTCAGTACTGTACAATATGGGAAACCCGTAAGGGTCACATGGAAGCACTGCGAATGGAGCCACATTGCCAGAGAAACACCTACCTGTAGTCATATTGAAAAGCCCCGTGGTCAGTCTAGCTACATTATATAGTTTAGATGTCCATACATGTAGCTATACTAGTAATGCGCGCAATAAAAAGGTATCTTAATAAAGCAAATGAACTCGCAATTTTATCCTTTAAGCTAACGATTACCTGATCAAGATCATGCTTAGAATGGTGCCGTCTAAGTCTCTGCTACAATTATCTCACAAAGGTAAGGGCGGCTTCTAAGGAAATTTTGCACAATATATGCTGGTATATGGGGGGCTATAGCATCGCTTAACGTGCATGCGCTCACGTTGACGCTTGCTGGTACGTCTCCATCCCGATGACTAGCGTCCATGATCAATGATTAAACAAACTATTGCATTACCTGTAGATGTTAATGGTGAGATAATAATCACAGGAGGAGGCTTCATGGCCAGAAGAGCGTCGCTGATTGAACGCAGAACTTGAGCTAAGGTCACCATCCCGCGACATCTTAAAGTGTGATTGAACACCACGATCGGACAAGAGGGTAACGCTAAGCGCGTCGTGTCGCCCCTGAAGCCCGGCCGCGATTTTCCTCGCGGCGAGCGTAAGCGAGGAACGCGGTAGTACAGCCAGGTGAGACAGGTAAGCGTCGCAGCGCTGTTTTGGTTTGGATGGACGGTATAAGCAAGGCCGACGCTTGGGCTAAGGATGCCTTCTCGCGGTGTGTTAAGTCGTTGACAAAACTGCACTAGTTTTGAAAATGCGCCGAATGGGACGGACGCGTAGCAACACGCGTTGCAGGTGCTAATCACGGGGGCCACAGTAATGATGAATTACATTAATTTACCGCTCCAAGAGGGTGACACCACCCTGCTGACCATGAGCACTGTGAAAGGAATGTGTGAGATATAAAATGCGCGTCTGTAGAGCCGTTGGATCTGCTGCCGTGGCTCAGTGGATATCGTGCTTGGCACGCCGGCCGCGTCGGTCGCGCCTCGCGTCGGACTCCAGAGCGCTTGCGCTTTGCTTGCGTAGAATCGCTGTGCCCAGCGTCTCCACTAATGCAAGAACGGAGACGCGCGCATCCCGTTATATTTGACCGACCCCGTCTCAATGGGCACAGGGGTTGGCCGACGACACTTTAGAATTTTCAAAGTTGTCCGTTAATTTTTTTTACGTATTTTAACTGATTAGCTAGTTCGAAATAATTGAGGTCTACACGTGAGTAAGGATATAATGAAAAAAACTTTATTACACGCACACTTACAAATGAACACTCGTCTTCTCTGCTCAATTTCAATGTTCAGACTGCCCTACCCAACCAAATTCATTCTTTGGGGAGAGGGCAGTGCACTCTCTCTTGTCTGTTCTCTCACTCCACGGTTAATCTGGCCCTCGTATGTCAACGGTTGCATGCACGCAGTCTCGTTACCGGGAGCGACCGGCACTTGTGGCTTGTTGTTTCATCAGGCGTGTGGTGTTTTCGCATTTTATTACATACATGCCCCCTCCCCAAACTGAGCTTCGATCATTTTACTTGTGTCTCCAAAAGTAGAGCAGTTGTACTGGATGCCGCCGAGTGACTCCAGTAAACAACTTTATTGTACTATCACGTGATTTATTCACGTACAAGCGTAAACGAACGACGGAGAACGTCAAGGAGCCGAAATCCAGGCAAGCGCGAGCTCGGGCCGCGTGGCTACCACTGACGCTGTGGCTTGCTTTCTTGGCTGCTTCATCGTCGTCTCCCATTGTTCATTGCATTGGCCCCCGGTGAAGAGCGTAGCCATCCTGGCGACTTAAGGCGTAGTCAGTACAGCGGGGTCATAATAGGGCTTCAGGCGACTCAAATGAACGATTTCTCTACCACGACGACGTAAGTCTTCGGACGGTGTCAAAGGTTCGACCTTATAGTTGACTGGTGACGTGCGGGTGAGAATGCGGTAGGGCCCGTGGTATCGGGCCAGCAATTTGGACGAAAGGCCAGGAGTGTTCGACGGAACCCAAAGCCAAACAAGTGCACCTGTCGTGAAAATAGGGAGAGGTCGGTCGGTGTCGTGCTTTAGCTTCTGGTGGCCTTGGTCCTCGGTTGTCAGCGAACGGGCCAATTTTCTGCAATCTTCGGCGTATCTGGCAACATCAGAAATTGCAGTGTATTCAGATGAGTCGGGCTTGTAGGGAAGCATAGTGTCCAGCGTGCATGATGGTTCGCGTCCGTACAACAGAAAGAAAGGCGAAAAACCTGTGGTCGCGTGTGTAGCGGTATTGTACGCGTACGTCACGAATGGAAGGACGGTGTCCCAATTGCTCTGGTCTGATGCGGTGTACATTGTCAGCATATCACCGAGAGTGCGATTAAATCGTTCAGTGAGGCCGTTCGTCGGCGGGTGATATGCGGTCGTCATGCGATGAACGATGTTGCACTCGACGAGCAAGGCTTGAATAGCGTCAGACAGGAAAACACGCCCCCTGTCGCTCAAAAGTTCACGGGGAGCACCGTGGCGAAGGACAAAGTTGCGTAGGATGAAAAACGCATCTTCTCGTGCGGTTGCGGTGGGCAGTGCGGCCGTCTCTGCGTAACGCGTGAGGTGGTCCACGCCGACAATTATCCACCTATTTCCAGAAGTCGAGGGGAGCGGTCCGTATAAGTCGAAGATGCACTGCTCCGTCCCGGCCTTTGAAAACTTCAACAGCGTACAAAACTGGGAGAGTTGGTTGAACTTCATGGTTTAAAAAAGCAGCGCAAAAAGACGGTACACAAGATGAAGGAGGACACAGGACAAGCGCCGAGTCCTGTGTCCTCCCTCCTTTGAAAACTTCGACGACTCTCATCTTTTCCAAATATGTGGCTTGGTATGGTGTTCATGTACAAACACAATGTACAAACACAAGCTCCAGCGCCGGTTAATGTCAGCCGCTGTAGAAGTGGGAAGAGCGCCTAACGTAGAGGCAGTTGAAGCTATCAGTCTCTTTCCTGTCACCAG
>JALIZH010023968.1:0-50661 GCA_030522465.1 Rhipicephalus appendiculatus | reverse complement strand
TCTGTTAAGAGAGCGGGATTTATGGTAGCTTGGACCATTTGTCGGTCGCTTCTTGTTTCGCGCGGTATTTCACTCTTATTTAAGTAGAAAAAGAGGAAGGGAAACAGGGGAGAGTACAAACAGGGGTCCTAGAGAGAGAGAAAGAGAAAGGTAGAAAAGACAGGGAGGATAACAAGAGGAGGCCTACGGTTTGCTTAGGTGGGGGCAAAGGGGATGTTAAAGAAGGAAATAGAAGAAGAGTCTGTGATGACAGTAGGCGACAAAACAAACAAAAGAATATCATGAACATAGCATTGTCCAAGTACTAAACACCAATATTGTCGGCAAACAGTCACTGTTTTTTATTAAGTCTTAGACAGCTTAGAATAACCGTTAGGCTACCCTACACCGGGGAAAGAGATGGGGGAGTTAAAAAAATTTGAATCGCAGAGAAAGTTAGAAATATAGAAAAAAGAGAGATGGAGAACACACACACGTCACAATCCGTCAGTCTTGCGTGTTATACAGTACACGACTGACCCCAGACAGTTGTCGCTGGCAACCATACTGAGCTATTGAGGACATAGCTCGGCACACTCACTCATGAGTGCACTCAACTCACACTCACTCACACTCATTTGAACGTGGTGAGTTGAGTATGAGTGAGTACTCATGCGTGTGAGTGGACATGAGTGTGAACGTGAGTGAGAACTCATGATTGCGAGTGGTCGTGAGTGTGAACGTGAGTGAGCACTCATGAGTGTGAGTGGACGTGAGTGTGAACGTGAGTGAGTGCGAAGGCTGAAAAAATTGTGGTGAGTGAGTTTGAGTGAGTACACCCTTAAAGTGCCGACCTATGATTGAGGATGACGGCAATAAAGGCTTTGTTAAAATTTTTAAGGACAACACGTTTCTAGGAGCGCCTGCATTTTGTAGGAAAGCGAACATAAACAAGGGGACCGAAGGCAACGACGATGGGCTGGCATTTCGTGATCCTTCTTTCCTTCATGCACTCTCCATGTCTCATTATTCGGGTAAAGCCGGTAGCAAATCACTGGGATTCCTGGGGTATACGAGACGTAGAAAATCGGGAAAGCAGACGGAAGACGTAAGAGAAACGGAAGGTAATTGTTAGCTAATGAGATTCCAAAGAAGTCACCATTTGCGTTTTCATCACTCCCTTGGGCAAACACACACTACACTGCTTCTCATGCCTTCCCCCTTTTCTCTTCCTCTTACCACCGTTTCCCTTCCCATGTCTAGGGTTGAAAAATTGCACAGAGGCTGATGAACTCAGAACCTTTACCTCATTCGCTCTTTCTCGTCCACATCTCGTTGCTCTCGCCATTTATTTCTGCTCCTGAACTTTCTTTAATGCACCCCTCCTCTACTTCTCTATATTCCTCTCTCTCTCACACACATTTCGTGCGCGCGCGACCGTGCGCGCGCAAATGAGACAAACTTGAGCAAAGGCGGCGACGTTCAACGCAGCAAGTATAGACCATAAATAACACAGATACTCCTGTCGCGTATGTCCATTTTGTCAATTTATTTTAACACGATAACGTTAAAGAGCTCGTTTCGCAGAAATTCCGGCGTCGGCGTCGGAGTCGGAGTCGGCGTCGGCATCGTTGGTTGTGAGCGAAAAATCATCTTGTCCGTGACCGAAAAATCGAGAAAGATGCAAATAAAATAAATTAATAAAAATTTCCGGGTCCGAGTGAGGATCGAACCTGGGCCGTCTGCATGGCAAGCAGGTGTTCTACCACACAGCCATGCCTTTTTTTTTCTTTATTGCAATGGTGCAAAAGGTACAGCAAGATCACATACACAAAACACATTAGTGTCACACTGATGCAAAGCTGCCTAATCTAGAACTTTTTCATATCGTTAAGCACGTCAAATAAAGTGACCCAGTCTGGTGGATCAGGCTGGGCTCTGAAGATCTCCCTAATTTGAACGACACTTTCAATGAAATTGTCTCTCAAAGATTTCGCATTCCCATCTGCATGGCGTACCTGCATTCTCGTTTTCGATAATCCGTGGAGACCCAGGATCATTATCATGTCATATGGCCTTTCTATTGGGACGAACCTTATGCCATAAGGATCCAGAGGTATTTTCACTGGGACGTGCTCCAGCGTACTCTAAAGAAAGAATTACCACACAGCCATGCCTCTGCTTGGAAATACTGTGAAAATAACTGCCTCTGCTTGGAGATGCAGTGAAAATAACTCGTGCTTCGCAAACGCAAGCGTCCTTTATATAGGCGTCGCCAATATAACATGTAATATCCCAAGAACATTGCGTGGTACAAGCGTACATTGCCATTGGGCATCAGAATATGTGACCATTCATAACGATTTCGTTGTTTAAAGCCGGCCACCCATTACAAACGGCACACACCTTACTGCGCGTATTCCCTTAACACCACGTAGTGGGTGCATAGCAAGTATGCACTAAGTGGTTGAAGTAGGCACTCGGGAAAGGATATCGCTATCGCGTTCAACCCTTAAAGGCGAAGATTAAGGGTCCCCCCAATTTTTTTATTTATTTACCCTAGGAAAAGACACATCCGCATATTTTCAGCATATTTCATGTACATAGCAAAACAAAGGCTTATCCGAAGGATCTGCTATCTACCCTGGCTTGTACGACCTGGTTCCATTTTGTACATGAGAATTTAATTTCGCCACTCCATCTAACCCTTTCCCCATGCAGGGCTCTTTCCTATCTAATCGTATGTGTTCCGACGCTCGAACTGGACCATTGCTCATTTGTCTTTCACATCACATGACCTGTCCCACTTAACAGCGAAGCTGTTAAGGCTAGCCGTAATTTGTGCGGCCTACGGAATATGTGCCGTGCCGCCTATACGAAAACTGTCATCCTCATAAACGGGACATGTGCCACAGAAAGTGAGTAAATACCACTACTCACCAACTGGTCCACTTAAAAGGAGGGAGAAAATTAAGGCCATCAAACGGGTATCTGCCACTGTGCGGGCTATGAGAAAATTAACACCCTGGCCGTCCAGAGTGCCCGCGAACGGGCCACCAAGCTCGGCTTGGCGGTCCCTACGTGGGACTAGCCGGGTGGCGCGGAATCTCCCCTGCGTCTTCTCTGGACCCAAATAAAGTTTGCATCGTCATCATCATCATTATAAACGAAGGCCTACGACAACGACGACGTGCCCATAGATCTATGGGAGGTATCAACGCTTGGTTTCAGCTTGAGTTTGTCTCTGGAGTTTGCACATCCGTGCCGTGTTTGCGACTGTCTGTGGATTTAACACGAACCTGTGAGCTGAGAATCAACGTAGAAAAATCATAAACATAGCAAAACTTAGCTAAAGCCTAGCAACAACCTAGAAGCAACCTAGAAACAACCTGCATCACCTAGCTAAGCCTAGAAACAACCTAGAAGCAACCTAGAAACAACCTGCATCACCTAGCTAAGGCCTAGAAACAACCTAGAAGCAACCTAGAAACAACCTGCATCACCTAGCTAAGGCCTAGAAACAACCTAGAAGCAACCTAGAAACAACCTGCATCACCTAGCTAAGGCCTAGAAACAACCTAGAAGCAACCGGATTAGTCTTGAGAATCGTTCAGATGCGCTGTTTCAAGCCATTGCGCGGCTTAGTGGAAACGTTGCAATTTTTTTCCCCTCAATGTCAGCAAAATGTTACCTGCTCCTGTTAGTTCTCTACTCCACTATGCTCTATTCCTGTCCCCTAATCATTCTCCCTTCCATAGCCCGTTGCGTGGCTCCTAGCTTTTCCCGAGTTTCTTTGCTTTCCTCCTAGTTTGTGCCTCATACATTAGTACTGGTAGTATGCAATGGCTGCACGCTTTTCTCTTCAGGAACAGGAGTAAGTTTTCTTTAACGATTTGAGAATGTCCGCCGTAAACGCTCCAGCCAATCCTCATTTTACAGCGAATTTCCTTTTTCACGAGTATGCTTCCATGTTAACAAGTTAACGGGGCGTGCGTACACTTGTACAGACTTCTCACGTCGGCTGCCAATCATAAAATCTCACTCACCAGGATGTTACACAAACAAGAACCACATGTGAGAACTGATACATCATAACTGAGCTTTACCTCGTACGTTACATTTCATACTATATATAGTTTTCTGTGTGGTTTAAATAGGCTCACATGCAGTCTTCGCAAGCCTATATAAAAATGTTCGTGACTCTGTCCACTCAGTGTCGCGCTTGTTCTTTTCCTTCTCCTGCGAATAGGGAGTAGCGTGTCCCTATAAAATACCCAACCATTCATTTAATTACATTCTAATTAAACCAAAATGTTGATTAAACCAAAATGCTGTCACTGTTACATATCAGAGCATAGCGGTTCCTCTACATCATCGTTACGTTGCACCGGCTAGCTCCTCTTTCATCTAACACTTGTACTTAAGCTTCCCTGTTCTCCACTTCTAGTTGCTTAGCTATACTTACTCTTTTTCCTCACTTCCAAGGTCACTAACGTTTCGCGAGATCACGCTCTTTCAGCGCTTCATTTTCTCCCGGCCAAGCCACGGTTCCGGTTACAGCACTGTCTCGTGTTCTCAACGAGTGCGCGTTTGTAACGCGAGCCAGAGTACATGGTGGTGCGGCAGAGCATGCCGTCGACTCAAGCTACACAACATAACGAGCGAGTCATTTCAACGTCCTACAAACTTCCCCGACCGACGTGAACCACGTGAGTGGGAAGATGAAAAGAAAAAGCACTCAGACACAGGGAAAAACGAAAGTGGGAGTTGTCTTGTAGCGCGTTATCCTCACGTCGTAACAGTTGATGACAGACCATCATCCTTTCGAATAGGAGGATTAGGTATACGCGTCAGAAAGTCTCCTCAGAAGGAGTACCGTATCATCTTCAGGGCGCTGGAAAAACGACGAGGGTGTTTACGTCGCATCACGACGACAGCGTAGATAACGGAAACGGTGTAGCGACATCCGAGATACGCTTCGGAAGTCGGAGTCATTTTCTCTAATCCGGGGAGTCATTTGGGCAGTTATTAGCTGTATAGCTGCAGACAGCCAGAGCGTGCGCGAATTTTTCTTCCCTCGCCATTGACGGCGAACGCAACGTGACATCGGCGCTGCCTTTTGGACGATGGTCGTCTGAAAAGCCTAACGGAAGAAAAGAAAGCGGCGCGCGAGAAGAGTTAGTGGTTGTCAATAGTGTGAATGAACGAAGCCCGTTATCACAGCAATCGTCATTAGAAAGGAGAAATCAACCCTACTTGAAGGAACTGTCATCTGTATACGATAAACGCTCGACTTGCGTTTTTCGGGAAATTCAGACTCATCCTCCAAGTTAGAAAATCGAAAGGCGTTGATTTTATTCTAAAAGTGATGCCCGTTTAGAAGTGTGTGTATACACGTGAAGCTTTCCTCTACTTCTTTTTATCATTCTCAAATACCTCTTTGATGAACGGACAAAAATAATTGCGTTGTCCGCAGGAAGTTTAGGCTCACACTATACGGAACAGGACGTTTTCTACGAGGCTCTGAAACTTTATTATTGCATGTTTTCCCCTAAAGTAATGATTTGCGAAGTTAATAATATTAGCTTATGTAATAACAAGATATCGCATATGCAACTACTAAACATCCAACAAATATTGTGACTAAGTAGGGTGCGAAAAACATGTCTCGAAGCTGTGTCCTCTAGCACCTCATATGGATGTTTTTCTTATCTCATTAGGTCGAAGATAGCTAGGAGACCTGTACACCATAGCGCTGTCAAACGACTTAGGCACGAGGAACAGTGAAGTTGAACAAAGCATTCATTAAAGATAAAGTAGCGCGAACGATCAACAAACCTAGCTACTAGTATTGACAAAGCGAGACCGAAGGATATCCCTGAACTGGCATCCCTCGTTAGGGACATAGCAAGGCGCAAACAGCGTCTGGGTTCGCTGCGCCAGTTTCGGGATAGAAGACACACGGGAACAACATCAGGGCTATTTCCCTCCTATTTTGCTTCTCTTCGTCGGACGGCAGCGCCTACAGAGACGGGAGAAAGCGCTCACCGCATGGCTGGGGAACCGGGGCCAACTCCGCAGGGACAGCACGAGCCCAATAGAGGCGGCGACGACCGCTTGATGCGAGCTGTTCGTATTCTCTTTGTCGGCGTCTTCTCATGCGCGTGCAGAGACCGGGACAGGGCGTTTAAATTCCCTCGTGTATTGGCCCACGCAGCCGCGTATACGTCTGAGGTTGCATTCTTCGAGAAAAGAGAAATGAGAAAGGCAGAGAGAGAGAGACAGGAGACCCTTTACTAATTTCTATCGAATGTTTATTTCCATTTTTTTTTCAGCTATTAACCGGACACCGACAGAATGAAGACAGGACAAGCAGAGACGTCGTTCTCACTCCGAATATCGGACAACTTCCATCGCCCCCGCTGTTCTGTATTCTTTCAATGCTAATAATGTTTTGGCACCGCAGGTATACCGTACCGGTAAGTACAAAAATGCCTTACCATCGTGCTCACCCCAAGCAGCTTTTCTTAAAAGCTTTTTGGACGCGACAGTTGGCTCACTGCGTACAGTAACGTGAGGCGACGATCAGAGTGGTTAATAGTGGTCTTGCAGATTAAAAACACGATGTGCAGACAACGACGGAAACGGTTTCCGTACGGTATGAGCGTCACTTCTAAAACACCGTCTTAATGTTTATGGTGTACGTATGTACTAGGCTGACCTCCCTCTCAAGGCCGTACGAAAGAGAGTGAGTGAGTGAGTGAGTGAGTGAGTGAGTGAGTGAGTGAGTGAGTGTGTGTGTGTTTGTGTGTGTGTGTGTGTGTGTGTGTGTGTGTGTGTGTGTGTGTGTGTGTGTGGTGTGTGTGTGTGCGTGTGTGTGTGTGTGTGTGTGTGTGTGTGTGTGTGTGTGTGTGTGTGTGTGTGTGTGTGTGCCTGTGCGTGTGCCTGTGCGTGTGCCTGTGCGTGTGTGTGTGTGTGTGTGTGTGTGTGTGCGTGTGTGGGGGGGGGGGGGGGAGCGGGATGGTGCGCGTTTAAACGCCGCTTTGATCTCAACACCTCCCACTCTCAGCAAGGACAAAAAAAAATCGAATTTCGTCTCTCTCTCTTTTCCCCAGGACTAAGCAAACTTGAAAAGACAAACAGCCTAGCTAGGGCTCGTAGGAACTTAACTATATACTTCTTTTATTGCATATTTCATTCTTCAGTGAAGGTTTTTTTAAGTGCGACTGCGTCCCTACCGAGCGTCCTCCCTTCCTCGGTTTATGTACTAACTCACCTTTAGTCAAACGTGGCTTAAATGACTGAAAAAGGAGAGCTTCCGGGCACACGCTGATCTGGCGATAAAACATCTCAATAGAGTGCGTTGTGATTACTTGCATACTGCATAATTGATCCCGCCGAATAAAGCGCCTTTACTTTCCCGGGGTTTACTGAAAGTTTCAGATACTTAGCGCGTTCCTTCTTGTCCGCCCTGGATTACTAGGGTGCCGCCCGTGCTCGCGTAAATTTCCTTCCAAGCGGTGCAAGCCTGTCGTAAATATGGTGATCACGCTGTAAGCTAATGGACGGGTATTTTAAGCCGTGCGCATATAAATATCTTCCAAGTTGCACGCTGCACCGGCACTCAGTTCGGAGAGAGTAATTCGAAAAAGAATCAATATTGCCAGCGAAAAAAATTTACGACCCCCCGCGGCCTTACCTTGTGCAGTTTGCACTTGAGGCCAGGGTTGAAAAATAATTTAACAAGACTAGAGAGCCCCGTGGCGCTTGTATGACGCATTTAGTACCGTATACCGAAGTGTAGGTAGCCCATAATCAAGGAAGGAAAGAGCAGCAGAGAAGCTCATAATGAAGATTTGCGAAAACGTGATCTCCTTAATTAATTGGGACATTACGTAAAGATGGCCAATTAACGCGTGTCAAGCAGGGGAAAGGAACGAGACGAATGAGGCTAATTGTCTTTTACGCTCATTCGTTGTAAGAAAAAACAGAAAGCTGTTATAAATAGAGATTGGTGATGACACACAAGCAGCTAATCAAAACAACCCCCTAATGTTTACGGTAGCCTGTTGTGCAAGAACTTTTGTAAAGTTTGAATGTATCGCTTGAGTTGCGCACGAAGAAGTACTTGAGCCAATATCTCTTGTTGAGATGGTTACCGATTCACCGGTGAAAGTGACAACGAATCGTTAAACTGAAGGAGATATGTCTATAAACAATAACATTGCATGAATTTTTTGCACAGTGCGCATAAAGAAAACATGGTCTACACTTACTAAACGGCTTCCTAGAAATGATTGTTGTCATTGGCTTAGCGTTATCGCCAATAGTACGGCCGTGCGGTGTTTTGGTGGACAGGCACCGAGATTTCAAACCCCCTATACATGGTGCCGGTCTTCATTAGGTAAATCTTAGCCAAGGGTATAGTGAACTATAGCCAAGGGAGAAGTTGAACTTTTTTTCCTTATAGAACCTGTTTCTAAAGATCTAAGAAGCCCCGTGTTTAGGATCGCTATATTCTATCTCCTGCACCAACAAAGTATCCTCAGTCGGCACATTTTGGGGTCGCTACTATCTAGCGTCCAGACGCGGATCCAGGCCTTCCTTAATTGATTTAAGGAAAAAAGTACCTGGCTGACCCATCGAAGATGCACTGATAAACGATGCTCTGGAAGTCGCTACGCCATTCTTCTACCGTGGGTGTGGCCGTGTCCGCCAGAGCCTGCTTTCGGTCTAAGTTAATTATGCGCACCATATTGACCCGGGCAGATACGGCTCTGCTAGAACGAAAACCCAGCCGCTGCAGAAACAAGGTTTGGGTTTGGGCTAGTTGGTGATCCATTAATAATACACAGCGCAAAATGAACAAAGGACGAGAAAAGGAACCACAAAGACAAGCGCTGACTTTCAACTGAGGTTTAATGAAAACAAACATGAAATATAAGTCTCCCAAAACGCATCACGTGAGTGCCACTAAAATCCACTTCAGAAACAGAACTGCAGAAACTTCAGAACTGCAGAAACAACGCGAGCTACAGCTCCACTAGAGAGCACCATGCAGCCCGAGTTTAAGGTGCTACAGATAAAGGAACGAGAAGGCATTTATTGAAAGCTAGAGATTTCCGCCAGTGTGCATATGACTGCTGACGTGATAATCTTCATACGGAATAGTGAAAAAGAACACGATAACAAGGCTGAAAAGAAGATCTGAAAGAAGAGGAAATGAATTGAAAGTTGCTATATACTCCTAAGGAGCCCAAACAGTTGATGGCAGCCGCGAAGTTGGAAAAATAAGTCAAATTTGTAAAATTCTTGAGAGTAAAACATGTTTATAATTGTTCAACTTCCCTCATTCTTGTCACTTTCACGGAGCAAATTGTTTTTTTCTTTAACAGCGCAGTTGTTTAGCAAGTCGTTCCCTTGTTCATCCGTACCAAAAAACTGTCATCATGATAAGTGAGTATGCGCCAAGAAATTTGTTAACTCCCACTATTCACCACTGGTCCACTAAAAATGAAGAAAGCAAGCGTTAGCCCAGCAAACGGGTATGTGCCCCGAAAAATTTGTGTGGCCTATCAGAAAACTATCATCATCATCGACGGAGGGTGGGACGGGAGAGGGGTTAATCCCTTCTTCCCCCCCGCCTCGCCCGAAGGAAACTGCCGGACTTTAAATATAAAGTTTATTCATTCATCATAAATGGGTATGTGCTACAGAAATTGGGTAAATCCCACGACATACAACTTACACTACAAAAGGAATAAGGCAGCAGTTAGCCCAACAAATGGCTGCGAAGCGACGGCGGCGAGCCGAAGACCCCTAGTACGTACAGCGAGAGAATACTAGAGAACAGAAAAGGCAACGGCGGCTGCGAGAAGACCCCGAAGTGATGGAAGGCCCAGGCCAACAACGACGGGCCCGTGTCGTGTCGGGAAGTTATTTAACACGAATCTCTCAGCGCTAAAACTAACCTAGAAACAAGCCTGCAGCACTTAGCTAAGACCTATAAATAACCTAGAATCAATTAGATTAGTCTTCAGAATCGTTCAGTTTCGCTGTTTCAAGCCTTGCGCGGCTTAGTGCAAGCTTCGCCAATTTTTGTTGATACTGCGCATATGAACCATCTTGTGACTACCCATGTTGTGGCGATTAAGCTACGATTACGCATAACCAAACCATCACAGGATGGAAGGTTACAAGGGCGTCCTGATAAACGCTTGGCACATTTCAGACAGCGACTTAAATACCTGCTTCCAGACTTCAGGGAGAAAAATTAAGGCAGCTTCGCACTAGTGATGCCAAGCCCGAAGGAACTGATGAGCTGGGCGGCCTTCTTTCTATCTCTTTAGTTTTCTCTTTCTTGCTACCTCTCTTTCCTCCTGTGCTTTCAAGTATGCGTGCAACATGCATCCGTACTTTGGCGAGCCTTCAAGCGCGATCGCTGCGAACTTGCCTAGAGGGCTTCCAAGGTGTACATCAACCTCTGGCACCATAGAGCAGTCACGTGCATGCCCTATGGAGGTTAACTTATCTTGTGAGGCTCTTCCAGTCCACCTTCGACTGCTGACCCGACACGCAAACCATCCCTTGTCTTCGCTACAGAGAGACCAACCAGACTGTACCTATTCACGATGCCTAGATACACACAGGCACATCCTCCCTTCCGAATTTACACCATCTATCATCCCCGCAGTGCCACTGTGGACGCTGAACAGACCGCTGGTGTCCGCTCAAATACCAGGAATTACGATAAGAGTCGTGTTCCTTGTGCTGCCCTCAAACAACTCACCTTGGCCCACATTTTACTCAACGATACGACGACTCTCTGCACATATTCACCGATGGATCTGTAACTTCGTGCGCTTGGACTGCGGCCTTTGTGATCCCTCATTTGGGTAACTACCGGGAAGTACGAATTAGATCACAAGTCGTCTTCAACAGCTGCAGGAAGGTGTTGCGATACGGGAAATTATCCAATCCGTGTCCGGCCAAACACAACGTAATTGAACGATACTATCTGACGCGAAATCTGCGCTACAAGACATTGACTCTTGCTCAAGAAGGGGACGATATTATACCCCTAGCTTTATCTTTCAAGCATTCGACCTTATGCAGAGGAATGGTCAATCAATTACATTGCAATGGATCCCTGGACACTTTGGATTGGCAGGCAACGAGCTTGCTGATGAAGAAAGAGCCGCTGCCTATATAACACCCCATTGACGTGAAAGTTCCCGTACTCGCGAAGTGACGTGAACTCTCTATTGACATCGCTCATGCGAGAGTGCATGACGACCTATTGGTCTCAGCCAGACCATCGATACAGGCGTCTGCGGGAAACAGATCCTGAAATGACTTTTCACCTCCCGGCTAGAATGAACCGAAGTAACGCCAGTTTGCTTCACCGGATTCGTCTGGGAGTTGCATTCACTCACCGCTATGCACACCTCATCCGCCGCACGGACAGCCCGAACTGTGAACGCTGCCAAGTGCATAACACAACAGCACATCTATTTTGTGATTACCCACTTTACATGCCGCAACGGAATACGCTCGCTTCAACGCTCGCAGGAATCGGTGTGGCAACACTAAGTGAGACCGGTGTTTCGTCAGCAATGTGCGATCAGAAAAAAATCAACAGCTACTATCAAGGCTGTTATAGGTTTTCTGAGTAATACAGGACTGGACACCGGACTATAGTGAAACCCCTATGGTACGTGGTTATAGTATATACGCAGAATTATTTCCTGTCCCCTTCATCACAGCTCATCACTTTCTCTCTCTTTTCCCTTTTCCCGTGTGCAGAGTAGCAGGCTAGAGCGCACTTGCTCAGGCCGAGCTCTATGCCTTTAAATAAATTCTCTCTCTCCCTCTATACAAGAGCGAAGCCGTTTCGCAACAGAGAAAAATAAACGAGTCAAGGGACGCTTCCTCTAAAGCAATTTACGAGGGGCGAAATCTTAGCAGCAAATCTTGTTTATCTTCTTCCGTTTCCTTTTCAACGTATACCCACTTCCTTTTTTTTCATGGTTGTAGGAAGTGCTTGTACACTGCGCTTCATGGCAGTGACATTGCGCAAGCTATGAGACTTGCATGGAAATCTAAGATGAATGAATTTCCTGTCCTGTTATTATCAACACTGGGTCAAGCAATTTCCAGGTATCCTTGAGGAAACTAGTGCGTTGTGCGCTGAAATGGTTCCGCTACAGTGGAAATTAAGGTTCTTGTACGTGGGTCTGTCTAATCTTTCTTCTTTTGAATTCAATCTTTCTTGCAGCTTTAGCTTTTGATCTTACTCATTGTTTTTATCATACTGTGGGGCGGTTAGCGATTTTAGGCACATGCTCTGGGAGTGCCCCTCTTTACAGCACCACACGGACCGCGGATTGACGGAGGAAGAATTTCGTTCCTTTCTCAAGAGCCACAACTGGTTTGACCAACTCCGGGCTGTCCAGAAGGCCCACGATGCGGCGGTGAGGCTTGGCCTTCCTGTCCCAACGTGGGAGCGGCCCGCAGTCTTGCCCCCTATTAAACGGGGTGAAGATTCCTCTGGACTCGAATAAATGTTACTGTCTATCATTTCGTGCAGAGAACCACGTAGGCAAATATATTAAAAGGGTTTGCAGCGCAAGCACGAAAATGCTGAAGGAAAGGCGATATAGCGAGAAATGGAAGGCAAAGAGGAACGACACGAGTGATGTATCCCTCTTACGGTGATACCTATAGTTTTCTGATCAATCCTAGATAATTAGTATCATCATGCATGTCGGCCGATTGCATATTGTTCAGATTATAACGTAACATCCACAGATTTTTTTTCTCGAAGTGTAAATTCGTCTGAAGACATTGCGGCAGGAGCAGAAAAAGCTTTCAGCCACAAAGCCCAAGAATGGTGCTTCTAATTTTGTGCTGCCCGGATGGAAAGGCTCAATAATATCCATAATTAAATAAACAGGGCCCAATGACCATACACGCCCGTTCAGCTAACATTGAAAATTAGTGCGGTGATGGGTCGCTTCGGTATTTCTGTTCGGCAATTAATCTTTTCAAGCGAGAAAGTTTTGATCAGGCGCCCTTGTCATCATCCCGAATGGTCGCATAATAAATACACTTCTGCCGACAGCACTTGCAAAAAGCAAGTACGGAGGAAAGATAAAGGCGTGTGCCCCTAATTGACGCTGATTGCGTGAGCGTTCAGACAGGCATGCTCTTAGCTGTCAAACCTGATTATGGTTGCCGCTTGTACAGCCGGGCCGTGCGTTGTGCGTTTCCGTTAGGGCTGCCACGTCAGCGCAGTAAGAGCTAGAAAAGCGGACTGGGGGCGCTTCGCAATAAAGCCGTGTTTATCGCAGCAACCTGCATTGGCCGCTGCTAACTAAGCTTCGCTCGGAAAGCGAAGTTTGATCGCAACTGCTAGATTAACGTGTTGTTTGTTGTGTTCTGGAAAAAAAAAATGAAGTAAAAGACGCTCGAACTCTATATGCAGTAAATTTAGTTGGCTTCATCTTCAAAGCTTCATCTTTAACTTAAGTGTCAGCGCTAAGTGAACACTGACACTGCAGAATACGAAAAAAAAATATACAGGACACACTACGTTGAGCGCAAGTAGCCGACACCAACTAGCCCACATTGTAGCTTTACTTGGCTGGTTAAGTTTTAATATTTTGCTGAATTGGCTGTAAGCGGAAATAAAAAAAATTGCAGCTCGAATCATCAAGTGCGGTGCCGTTACCTCAACCCTAATACAGCACAATTTTGCGCTGTTCTGTTGGAGACTTACTGGAAACATGGTCTCGACCATCATCTGCATTGCCTGTCGTACAAATTGTGCAGCGCTTTCTAACGACAAATGAGCTCTGCGACCATCTGTGATTGGGCGATATGAACGCTGCTATGCACGTGCATCAGTTCCTATCCCTTTCATATTTTCTTTGGCTGGTGTTACACTCCGCCAGCATATGGCAGCAAGCCAGGTGTAACGTGATCAAACCCATTTCCTTTCCTTTCCCTCTCTCTATCCTGAGCAGCGAAAATTTGCCTAAATAGAATGGTATCAAAAAGAAAAAAGGAAGGATATATTGATTGGACTGCCTGATGTTTGGTCAAGGCCTTAAATATTACTGGGGCTGTTTTAGGATGCCCGTGATGACAACAATGTTGGTCACGTGTCTATGCATATGTTCAGAAGAAGGAGCCTCCATTGCAGATGACTTATCTAAAAGAAAATTAAGGCAGTTTCACACTAGTGGGGCCAAGCCTGAAGGAAGTGCGGTGCTGGGAAGCCTTCTTTGTTTCTCTTCGGTTTTCTCTTTCTTCTCTTTTCTTTTTCTCCATTGTTCCCTTTTCCAATTTTTTTCTGCTTATTCTGTTTACGTGTTTTTTATCTATTCTTAATATTGTTTACTTTCTTTCTCTCTCTTTCTATTTCTCGCTTGCTTCCCTTTTCAATTTTTATACGTGGCTTGTGTTGTCAGATTACCCTAGTCATAGTGGTAATGTTCGCACTTAATATCATCATCAACGCGCTTGAAGAACAAGACGAAGAGGATTTCTGTTTGCGCGAGCGCGCGCGCAATGTGCTACAGCTGGCTATGCTATATATGATTTTGCCTGCGTTACGCCAAGCGACGACGACAGAATACGATCACAGCATACGACAGCATACGAGAACCTACGACAGCACGGCCCCCTAAAGCGATGTGCACATAAAATTCGATCTGTTGCCGAGTAAAGCACGTACTGACCCCTTAGGGACAAAACTATTCAAAGAACAGACTTTTTTAAAATGCGAATGCATTTCCTTAGTCGGGCTATGTCAGGCATCCGGCGTCGCGCGGCGTTGGCGTTGTCCGCGGCGAGAGTGTCCGCGCGCCGGCAGGTGTTATCTATCCGCTCTCACTCCATCTCCCATAGCAACAGCTGCGGGCGCGCGCGCTTATCCTCGCCCCTAGCAACCGGAACAGGTGGTGCGGGCGGAGTAGTGGAGAGTTAGTGGAGAGGAGGAGCGCGTGAGGGCGCTCGCATCGCGGGAGCTCGGCGGAAGCTATATATGAAAAAAAAATAAAAAATAAAAAAAGTAATAAAAAAATAAAAAAAATAAAAAATAATTAAAAAACCAGAAAAAAAAGCAAAAAAAAAAAAAACAGGCGCTGCGCCGTGCTCCCGACCGGGCTGCAGAAATTAGGCGCCTTTTCCTTCTTCGAACCACAACCACCATATATAAATGGAGTGAAGCGCGCGCGAAATGCATTCGCATTTCCTCACGATTCCCTTCGGGGAGGTGGGGGGCATTTTTTTAATTCTCACAGCTGCTTTTAGAGCAAGCACATATAATCTTTAACCCAGCTGTAACCTAGCGGCGCTGCCAGTGAAAAACTATCTTCCGTGACGTGCAGCTGACGGTGAGCAAAAACGGGGGGCAAGCTTGCGATAAGTAATGTCCGAATAAAATCGTGGCCGTTCGCTTCGTTTGACCAGCAGCAACCAAAAAAAAAAAAAAAAAAAGGCTGCCTCCCACAAGAGATGAAAATTCTGGGCCCGTGTTCCCAAACTCATCTTACTTTAGGATATTTTGTGAGAGAAAACTTCAGCCAATCCTGACGCTGGGCATATCATTAATTAATCCAGCTGACCAAAGAGAATAAGCACGTACGAACGAAAAAGGTGCGTTAATCCAACGCTTGCTCATATATGAGGAGTAAACAGCGTGCGTTGCTTTGAACTGTAACTTGCAGCGCATGCTAAGTAACGTAAAGCAGGCATCGCAGCTCTTAAATGAAATTTCATTCCGCAACATTAAGCGCATATGTTACAAGGAGGGCAGGTAAAAGCTGTTAGAACAGCTTGAGGAGCGCTGACCCTACAGTACAGAGGGTAGCAAAGAAGCGTGCAGCTAAGTAGAGCCTAGTAAGAGAGGTATGTGTGTTTCAGAATTGGGTTTATATAAAAAAGTCACAGTTTCGCCAGTAGGGCGAAGCAATGAACGCGATAGCAAGAAACTGGAATGTCACACGAAGAACGACAAGCAGCTCGATACTTGCAGCGCGCCGCCGCGGGAGGGATTAAAGTTGTTTATAAAAATATCTAGAAGTGTTGCTGTTTGTGAATTGATTCGTGTTGGAGACGTTATAACATTTTGACAATAATGCGAACTTAACAATGACGCAAGTTGTAATTTAACAATGCTGTTAGCTAACATGTTGATGTTGAGGTCACCAACTAAAATTGAGGCATATTTTCTTTCAATGGAAAATTGTAATAGAGAGTTCAAAAATGCAAAAGAAGAGCAAACGGACATTACTTGAAGGAGGGCGGTAGCATACACAAAACTCTGAACTACCACATCTGATAGTAAGCGTTTCTTAAAAACGACAAATGCAGAAGAATTTCGACACTAACTCAGAGTTCATTGAATTTGATATTAGCATAGCTACGCCACCCCCCCTTTTGCCTGCGCGGTTCATGTAGTATCATTTATAAATTGGAAACATAAATAGACCCAATTCCGAAGGAAACCACGTTTTTGAAAACATCACAACGCCAAAGCCTACCTGTGCTTCACTACAAAAATATTCCACTTATTCCTATTTATTTCTACCTAATCTATGGTTTGAATGAACGCAACTAAAGCTTTTCTCGCAACAAGTATCATGCATGTTTATGAGATTTGTAAGGTCTATTGGTACAGTTGAGGGAAGCATGACAAGGAAAATTATAAAAGATTATCAGGAGGGTAAGAATGCAATACGGGGCAACAGTATCACAGCTTATCAAGGCCAGCCACACAAAGAATAACTACCGCGCTAGCAACCTCTCTTTTCCTGACGAGAATCTTGCCGTTGCAATGCCACGAAAAACGATAGCCATTGTTCTGTGCCGTCTTTTGTACAACGCAGCAGCTCTCTGTTTTTTTGGCTCATGTTTTGAGTGATCGAAACACCCGATGAAGCATCTCTTAGGACTCTCCGTTTTTCCAGCTACTTATCGGGAGTTGGCTGCTGGGAAAATCTGACTATAATTCCACGTGTTCTGTTTGCCTTTGATCGAAGCCAATGCCAATCCCAGTAAGCTCGGGCAGGCTAGCGATCTTGGCCACATCATTCAACTTGCACATCAAATCCTCTTTTGGCGTAGCTTGGATGACGTGAACTTCTATGTTTAATCTCCAAACTACGAAACTCGAGATCATTCACTGTAGCCGTCAGTTGCTGAATGTCACTTCAGGTGCAGTCCGCCTCCTTTTCTCTACACGTCTGCTTAAACTGCTAATTGTCTTATTCATGTTCAACTTGACGGCTCAGGATGTCATCGTACTTCTGTGACAATACCTGGATTGAGTCCTTAATCTCTCCAACCTGAGCAGGCAGCCCTGTCACAGCATCAAGCCTCCTAGTTATATCTGCCAAACAAACGGTTAACTCAGAGTCCATGTTAGTTTTCTCCCCACCTTTCACTTTTGATGAACGGCAAGCAGTGCATCGGCATGCCCTGCGACCTATCTTCCCTTTAGTCTTAAACGTTGACTCCGACCAGCCAGAACAACTACCAACATGATAAGATGACTCACATTCGTTGCCCTTCAGGACGCGTCTATCACAAGGCAGGGGCTCATCACAGGACAGGCATGCGCTTGCCATGATACGTGGTCCAGAGCTTCACAGTAGCACTTAGTTCACACTCAATTCAGCGGCATCCAGTTCGAAAAAAGGCACATTTAGAACACAGCACTGAGCAAAGCAGAGAAACACGGTGGCAATGGCGGTAGCGGCAAGCCAGCGGTGTTAAGAAAATAAGCGAATTTACCAGTCTGAGTAGGCAAAAAAGAGCAGATTAGGTGAACATACTGTCCCCGCCGCCGTGCCACCCATGTGTACAGGTGCGATATCGGCGCCGGAAACGCGACAACATTTCCGCGGGGCTAGTGACGTCACGATGCGGTTCAGCAGCCACGGCAGCAGTCTTCAAGTAGTCTGGGCAGGCGAAAAAGAGCAGATTAGCCGAACCACCGCCGCTGCTACTCGTGTGTCAAGAAAAAAAAAAAAAAAACTCAGCGAACTGGGCAAAATGTTTGCTGTTTAGAAACGCATAAGGAATTTTTAACGCGACAGCGTTAAAGAGCTCGTTTCGCAGAAATTCCGGCGTCGGTGTCGGCGTCGGCGTCGTTGGTTGTGAGCGAAAAATCATCATCTTGTCCGTGACCGAAAAATCGAGAAAGATGCAAATAAAATAAATAATCAAAAATTTTCGGGTCCGCGTGGCAAGCAGGTGTTCTACCACACAGCCATGCCTCTGCTTGGATATACTGTGAAAATAACTTCCTCTTCTTGGAAATTCAGTGAAAATAACTTTCATGCTTCGCAAACGCAAGCGCCCTTTATATAGGCGTCGCAATATAACATGTAATATCCCAGGAATATTGCGTGGTACCAGCGCACATTGCCATCGGGGGGGGGGGGGGGGGGGGGGGGGGGATATGTGACTATCATAATGATTTCACAGTTTAAAGCCAGCCACCCATTGCAAACGGCACACACTTTACTGCGCGTAGTCCCTTAACACCACGTAGTGGGTGCATAGCAAGTTCGAAAACATTTCCCACATTTGCCGCGCATAATTGCTCCTTGTTTAAAGCATACTACCCATTACATAGTATGCAGTGATTGAAGTACGCACTAGGGACGGGATATCGCTATCGCGTTCAACTCTTAAAGGCGAAGCTTAAGGGTCCCCTAATTTTTGGAGCTTCGGTGCAGCCGGCACTGTTTCGGCAAAGCAGCACTTGGCTTATGAAAAACCACGGACAGAGTTAAAATAATAAAGGAGGAGCAGAATGAACGCGACGGGCGTGAAAGAGGGCCTGAACAAAAAAAAGATAGAGAGAGAGACTATTAGAAAAACAGAGATTTTTGCCGGCGTCTATATAGCGCTGACATGCTACTCTGTATAGGGATGGGGAAAGGGACTAAAAGATTTCAGAAGAGAGGGAAGAAAAGAATGAGAAAAAAGAATATAAACAAATAAGAACGGTGCTTGTGAACCTGACAAAAGTATTTACAATTAGGGTGTCAGGTAAGTTAAGCTTTTCCTATATGACTCATACGATCATTAGAGCCTTTCGGCAAGGCCAATTTCGGACAAGTAATGGACTAATGATTGCACAACCCGACGCTGTTTTGAATGTCCGGGCACTGGGCCTTAATACGTTGCGCAACGTTAACTGGTCGTGGTAAATCATGTCTATTTGTTGTTCAAGCAATTGTCTGTCGTCGCGGTACGCGGGGCATTCAAGTAGTATGTGCTCCACTGTTTCTATGCTGTCACAGTTATCACAACATGGACTTGTGGTACGCCCAATGCGGTACAAATAACTGTTCGTGTATGCCACGTTCAGTCGAAGACGATGATATAGTGTCTCTAGGTGACGAGGGAGTGGATGGGAAATTTTCGCTCTCACTTCTGAGTCAACACAATACAGAAAGTTATCTTTTCGAAACGGCCAATTCTAAATGCGGTCTTTTTCCTGATGGGCATATCTTTTAGCCATGTTCGAAGCGTCCGTTTTGGTAAAAAATATTCTTCTGAAATTCCGGTAATGGAGTCCATTTCGGGCAGCTTCATCAGCTTTTTCATTTCCCGAAATACCAGCGTGGCCAGGTATTCACTGGAACGTAATGCTATGTCCAGCAGTCTTAGCTCTGTGATGAAGATATGCGATATCAGACGCTACCGGTTGGTGATTACCGCGCTTAAGCCTGTTCCACATGCTTTGTAGGGCTGCTTTGGAATCTGTAAATATTGCCCATCTTTTTGGCCGATGCTGTCGTAGTATAACCAAAAGGGCCTCCCGAATGCCATATAACTCCGCTGACGTAGAGGATGTCGCTCTCTCTAGGCGAAATGCGAGGGATTTTCCTGTAGAGGGCATGAAAACTCCCTACGATGATCGGCACTGGGTTGTAGAGCCATCTGTGAATATGTGCGTTTTGTCAGCGTATTCTTTGTACATATAGTCTAACGCTATCTGATGGGTTGCTGCTTGGGGCATTTTCCTTTTGGCACCGATTCCGGGGATATATGACACAATTTTTAGTGGTGACAATGTCCAGGGCGAGATGTACTTTGGCATAATAGGTGACGCCTGAGCAGGGATCGAAATACGTGCGCATATGTTTCCAACGGCCTGCCCGAAGCTAGATGTAGGACTGGCTTTAGAGATATTCCTTAAAAAGTGGGTCTTCGTGTGAATAACGTGCCTGAGGTGAATCCGAAGTGTCTCCTGTGCGGATATTACTTCAAGAGGCAGGCATCTGGCTTCTGCTACGGTTCCTGCTCGAGATGACCCCTTTGGAAGGCCAAGACATATTCGAAGGCTGTTGTTTCGTACTGCATCAAGTGTTCTCCTGCTTGTGTAGGATATATTACAAAAAAAGATCTAAAGCTGTCACCCGCATTTTAGTGGCTTCACAGGTCGGACGATTCGATGTTTAGTTATGAAGGGCAATCGGCCTCCACACCGACATAGATAACGAACTCATACGCTCCCTTAAGCGTTTGCCTGAGACACCTATAAAAAGGGAAAGCCATCTTATTCTTCGGAGTCGATTGCACTGATCTCCCTCCACCACCGCCTTCTCCCCCCCCTTACCGAAGTTTTCAGCACCTCAGGTGATATTCGACTGTCTCCGGGATCCTCCTACCTTGCACGAACCGACAATGCCATGTGAAGATACCATCATGTGACGTCTTGTTACGCAATCTAAAGGCGACTTCGTAATGACGTCACTAACTTTATGCGATATGTGACGTCATGATGACGCCACATATCACAGGTGACGTCATCCGTGACTACGTGATACTTTTTTCCCCGTTCGGGTTGACGCCACCGATGCCGATCGATGGACACTTTTCGCGTTTCGTAAAGCACCTAAGGCTATCGCATTAATAACGCTTCGCGTACATTTCATCAGACCGAACGTAGTGTTCGGCACGTCGTCCCATAGAAAGAGGTAACTAGTGCAATCGAAAAAAAAAGTAAGAAAAACGAAAATCTTGATAACGAAGAGCGAATGCCGCAAAGTGTAGCACGACAGCAAGAGAGCATGGAATAGCTTCCAATTGCCCAGTATGTGAACGAGGGCGGGACGCCCATCTGTCGGTAGCAGAGACCGGCTTCGTGATTAATAGTTCGGCCATGCACTGCCTTGTTCCGCCGTTACACCATTTCTTGCTCCCCTCTGTATGGCATCGCCATTGACCCGCCCGGGGAACGATTATCGCTGATAGACAGAGGCGAACACCATTTGCGCAGTTTCTAGGCACCTTGTTAGCACTTGCGTATAGTAAGGCAACCCTGCAGTCACTCTGTTATTCCACTATAGGCATAGGCACGCCAACTGTGTTGCACTGTTAGGATTCCTTTCCCTAGAATGTACATATACAGATGTTGTTCTTGGGGCTAAGTGCAAAACGTGAATTAGGCGACAAGATAGACACAAATAGGAGCTGTTGGCTTCTCGCCCTTTGGAGTCATGCTACCATTGGGGCAAGTGAACGAAAAGAAATATGGTATTTTGCGCGCGTGAACCACAATAAGATTCTGAGGCATGCTGTAGTGGGACACTCCCCATTCATTGTGTCCACCAAGGGTTCTTTAACGCGTACCCCAGTCTAAGTACACGGGCGTTCATGCATATCGCCCCCCAACGAAATGCGGTCAATGTGGTCAGGATTAGAACCCCTGAACTTGAGCAAGGCAGGGCGACGCCTTTGCAGCTAAGCTACAACGATGGATGGCGTTAAGAACAACCTCTTCAAAAATATATCTCCTTACATTTACTCGAATGTAACACAACGCTATCGCATCGCGCAGTTTTGTATGATTTGACTAACAAAAAAAAAAAAACGCATTTCTGTGCGATCTCCTCATAAGCAACTTGTAAGTCATCTGCAAGTTTAACGACTTTCAACTTGCAAACAACAATAACCGTACGCGAGAACATTCCCGATTCTTTTGTTGACGTGGGCAAGTGGCTACAATAAAGACAAGAAACGAACTTCTGTACGTTTTTTTTTTTCATAAGCCACAAAGGCAAAGAAAACGCGGCAACATTGCCTATATATTCTCTTATCTTTGAGCAATCATTGCCTTTTTTTATGTCGAGATGTGCTCACGATTAAAAAGAAGGCTAAACCGAGGCGTCTCGACGAAGACACACGTGACAAGAAAATATGGAAAATAAGTATGAACATAAGGAGGCACTACATGCCTCGCTCGTGAACGAAAAGCGACCAGTGCTATGGATTTCCGGTGCCTACTTCCGGCTGCTGCGCTTGTCACTTCAAGGCCGACAGGCGGGAGGGCTTTGAAAAATGCCGTTTCTATGAATCGCTATTTCTCTGAACTCGACGTTTTATACATCGCGCGGCTGCCGGATGTACAGTGAGAGCGTGGCGGCGTCCTTAGGTGCAACGATATGCATATCGAAGTTTTCTGTATTTCTTTCCGCCAAGTCTAGATCGTCGCATATTTTTTCCCCGTTTTCATTTGGTCTGAAACACGGTCGAACATATCTGCCAGATCACCAAGACTAACCATTCTTACGCCTGTCCCCCCCCCCCCCCCCTAGGTTTCCCAACTCTGTCAAAACTTCATTTCGTTTCGCATTCCTTCACGGACACGAGCGAACTGCGTAAGCAGCACCTATGCACGCTGTACCCGAATTAAAAAGCTAGAACTTCACCGCTACAAGGTGCATCTTGTATTTTGCGGCTTGCTTTCATATCCTGCAGCAGAACGTGACATACTGAAAAGTAGCAGTAGGTGAGATGCGTGAGACGCGTCGCGGAGCCAAGCCCAGAAGCAGGCCTCTGCTGCATTCCGCTTTATTATTTCGATGTATACCGAGAGACATGGTATATGCGGCACAGCATTTACGTTATTATAATCTACAATAAATGTTGTGCAGCATCTGGATGTATATTATTAAGGCGGCGATAAATCATATAACGTGGTTTCGAGAAAACACTACTACCAGTTAAGAGGTGGAAGATTTTGTTGAACTTATTTCTCACCTCCCTTTGATGGTGACACGTACTAGTCTTTTTCGTGATAGTCCGGGGCGGTACAACAATATATGCTTGACACATATTAAATGGCTTTCCTGCGCGTATTACTCAGGCATTCTCTTTTATTGCGATAGCAATTATATGGACACTCTCGGCGCATTTTTGCCGTCGCCGTCGACGTCATGTCCCGTATATGTATGTATATATACACATAAAAGTCGCTCATCAAAATAAATGAGACAAAAAATTTTTCGAAGCGCGCGACCGGGGATACGAACCTGCGACCCCTCGCTCCGCAGTGCGCTGCCTGAGACAATTACGCCATACGCCATTTTCTTTTCGTGATCATCGTATTTAATAGAATGCGTATTAAAATAGTACACACAGTATCGCACAGAGTTACACTTTTTGCAGTTACATAGCGACAATAATATAATAATATATGGGGTTTTACGTCCCAAAACCACGATATGATTATGAGAGACGCCGTAGGGGAGGGCTCCGGAAATTTCGACCATCAGGGATTATTTAACGTGCACTGACCATCGCACAGTACACGAGTCTCTACCATTTCGTCTCCATCGAAATGCGACCGCCGCGGCCGGGATCGAACACCCGCGACCTTCAATAGCCAAAGTTCGGGCTAGTTGAAGTAACAACTGTTACAGGTCGCGCTCGTACTGTGTATATCTGTGCGTTCTTCTGAAGCGTCCTTCTTTGTGTTTGAGCAGCGTGGAACTAGTTTCCTAGCTGATTGCCATTCTTCCTGTGACAGTCCAAGTTCTTGCTATCGCATTCATTGCTTCGCCCTTGCGGCGAAACTGTGACATTTTTTTTCTTTTTAAACGCAAACACCCGGAAAAGAATACAAAGACCACGAGAACTGTTGCACTGTGCATACTACTCTCAACTTTAATGCGCCGCGAGCGCTGCCATTGCCCCGTTAATTGCGCGCCTGCTTAACCACGTGCTAACGATTGTTTGTACACGCACGTACACCGGAGGATCCGCTAATTTCCTTAATATCACCAGGAGCTAACCGGTATTCGAGAGCGACCCCAAGTGCTAGAAGCTGAGGCAAGCAGAATTGCTTCAGCGAACACCATCGCGCTGGACGCAACACCGTCTCCCACCCGCTGGTTCGTTTGATATTTTTGGTTTATTCTGCTAGTGCGCTAATGGCCTGCAGATAAGAGCATCGCTAATTAAAACGGTCTAAGCAAAAGCTACCAAGGAAACAGCGATGAACCAGAGCGATAACACTGCGGCCGCATAGCCTGTAGCATAAGAGGCTCTGCGCGGGGTTTCTGCGGTAAGTCTGCGGTTACTATTACTATTCTTTTTTCTTTTCAACATTTTCCCGGAAAATGTACACGTTGAAATAGCAGCACTGTACTTTGTATCACGCAACTCCAAGCGGAAATTAGTTCCATGTCCGCCCGAGGCCAAGAGAAAAAAAATATTGAAAACGAGACGGGTTTCGGTGATATTGTTGCGAAAAAAAGGAAATTTCTCTGCCTTACCTGTCACGCTTTCAGCTAATTGCAATTACCCGACACGCATACGCGGGCGCGGTAAATGTTTAATGACAGTTAATTATCCTGACGACGAGCGCAGATGCTAGAAGCGAGTGCATTAAATTAAGACATATTCATGCTTTAATCTCCAAAGATAGAGGTTAAATGATAGGACAGAGCTGTACGCAGAGACAACGTTTGCAGCGACATCCTGTAATGCATAGCTTACGCAAACGGTACTCTAAGCTAACAAAACCGTGACATATCATGCCTTGACTCAATTGCTACCATGAAACATTCCTGGTGGCATAAATATTCATATTCAGTCTGTTTACGATTTCCCATCAACAAGAACGCTAGCGCGACACACCTTATAACCTGTCTTAACCTGACGAAAAGGCGATATACGCTTCGAGTAAGGAGCACGCCTAGAATATAGATTGCAAATCTACAACCACAGATGGAGTGGCCCACACCAAATATGGAGGATTTGTTTCTTATCTTGCACACCAGCCAGTACAACGTGGCATCAAGAAAAAAAATGGTTTCCAATGCACGCAGTGAATGATTGCATGAAATAGTTTCCCGGCGCGGAAGCAGTAATTCGAATCGGAAAAACGCGCGGGCTTCTCGAGAAAGCCGCGCTTGTGCTCAAGTACAAATCTCGCAAGGTCCCTCATGCATTCACCTAAGACGACTCTCGAAGGCGAAAGCCATCTTCTTTTTGATTTTCAGTCCATTGTATATTTATCCTCATACACCGTACATAGCAATGACCTATAGCCAATATTAGCTATAGAACCACTAGTACAAGCCAGCGCATGTAGTACGCGAGTAAACAAAAAATAGGTCAGGACACCAGCGCTTACCGTTCACAAATCGAGGGAGAAGAAGCAAAGATATGCTCGCTCATATACAAAAAAGAACTTGCAACTCACTGGAAGCATTTTTGATTATTTCGGCGTCGCTTCCGCTACCTCCGTCCTCAACGACAGTCGACGATTCCTTCCCGATATCGCGCGGAGTATAACTCGAGCCTCCGAGATTGTCGGATCCTAGTTGGACTCGGAGCTCCGCTTTCTCCTCTCACTCAGCTCACCTTTCATCATCCAGATCGATGACGTCTCCCGAAGCACCGTTCAAGCCGGCATCACCGTTCGCAGTGCCCCTATCAGCGACGGCGCCGGACGAATTGACCACGACGTCCTCGCCGCTATCGTCAAGTACGACCAGGCAACCTGCCCTGGGTGGCCATGCCAGCACTAGATGCCGATTCTTCGTCAGTGATGACAAGAGGCCCGGGGTCTTCTTCGGAGTCGACGTCCACCGCGTTCGGCACGCTTGGACGATTCTCGTTCTTCGTCACTGTCCAGACCGTCGAATGGTCGCCTCCAATGAAAAGATATCGGAAGACTCTTTTGAAGTGAAATATGGCTAATAGAACGGTAGAAGCGATGAGGAAATTAGGCAGACATAAATAAACTCGACAAAGAACGGCTTTAAAGTGTAGGTCGATGAAAGGAAACACGCGGCATATGGCTGTGCCACGTGGTGTGTGCAGCAGCTGCGGTTAGCGTTAAAAAAAGAAACCTCGCGACAATCCATCATCGGGTCCTGAACGGATCGCTCTGAGGAAGCGACACACCCGTTTACTTCGAAACAAGAAAACGCCAAGATCTAAACGGACGTAAAGCCAATCGACAGGAACGTCACTCCGTGCAAAATTTGCAAAGAGCAGCGATCATGCAGACACTAGGCTTAGCGTGCTTGAGGACAACATTGAGTAGCCTATAAGTTAAGTTTACGGAAGATTGGGTGCTGGAGAAGTAAAAAGCTTTCCATGCAAATAAGCCTCCAAAGTTTTTCAAAACTCTTGACAGCCACAAGGATGGAAAAAGAGAAAACACTCCCGCGACGCCTAAGCGTAATATTTCTCCGCACCGCTCCTAGATGGTGGCGCCGTCTTTTTCAAAATAGGAAGCTAACTTCTTCGCTGTTTTCTTCCGCCATCACTAGAGCGCGGCAATATATTACGCGCTCGTGCTTGTGGCCCTACTTGCGTTGGTGACGCTAAGGTCAGCATGTATGGCCATTTTCCTCGGAAGTAGTGCAGACAAAATAAAATTTGATTACGCGGCCGGATAAGTCAATGGCAGTTCATTTATTTATTTATGTCGGCTGGGATGCACCAATGTGCTTCCCGGAACGGAACAAAAAACAAGTAGGATTGAAAGGCTGAAGGGTTGATGAATTACAAATACGTACGCGCAATGACGCATCACTATCGTGACGTACAGCTACTAATATACGTGACGTAAGGAGGAAGTGCTGTCGGAAAGCGAATAATCTGTCGATGTTGTAAAAAAAAATTCAGGGGCACTTTGTACATTCCAAAGTGTGTTCGGCGAAAGCGTGTGGACATTCCACTGACTATGCCATGTCTTTTTTCTTTTACACTCTCACTGGGATAACACACATACCGAATGTGTGCGTGTTTTCTTTTTTTAATTTTTTACCGCGAATCGCAGCGAGACGCGAGACTAATCTTCCTCCGTTCGCATGCGTTAGTATTCTCTCGCGCTTTGCGCATCGCGCAAACGCCATCCGCGTTCCAGCGCTTAAATTGACGGACCCTTTCTAAATTCGAAAGTGTATTCCGTGGACGCATGTGTGCATTGAGACGGTGTCGGTCAGAATGATTGCTAAGGCTGGGCACAGCGACGCTACGAAAGTAAAGCGCGAGCGCTGTTGAGTCCGACGCGACCACCGTCCGTTTCCGCACCCCGGCGGCCACCTGGCTCCGTGCCAGAGCCCGGACGGACGGACGGACGGACGGACGGACGGACGGACGGACGGACGGACGGACGGACGGACACCGGACGGACACCGGACGGACACCGGACGGACACCGGACGGACGTGAGCATGAGACATTAAAGGCTTTCACCTTAAAATTACACCATCTCCCGCTAAAGGGAACCATGTGTAGATGCGAATCAGCGGGCGCTAAAGCTTACACTGGCGGCGGCGTTGACGCTGGCGCTCATTGCGGCGTTGCGCAGGAGAGAAATCTAGGGAGGCGCAATCACGCAGTGATGGACCGGTGTTTCCTACTGGAACATGCCAATCGCTGCTAATGGGCAATGAGAGACAGAAGACTCGGACTGGACACAGAGACCCGCAGTCCGCTTTTAGTTAACGCGCACGCTGCGAATTTTTATCGTTCGACAACCCACAGGAGAAATCTCCCACCGGCACTGCCTTGCAGGTCAAGATCCAGTTCCTATATATACGGGGTGGCCAGTGAACGGTTGTGCAGCGCGAGCAGTCGGTTTTTAAATGCGAATGCATTTCATAGTCGGGCTATGTCAGGTGTCCGGCGTTTTGCGGCGTTGTCGTTGTCCGCGGAGGAGGAGGAGGAGGATAGGTTGAGGAAGTGAGCGCCGGCAGGTGTTAGATGTGAAGCATCTTATGGCGAAGCTTAATCCGGTGGTGGTGGTGTGCCGCGTGACCACCCTTACTGCGCATGCGCAAACCCTTTCAAAAAAAAATAAAAATGAAAAACCTCCTCTCTCTCCTCTAGGCATCCCTCCCCGCGGCAACCACACCCTCACTGCGCATGCGCCTCCCCTCCTCTCTCCCCCTGCTACGCTCCCCCTCTCTCCTCTAGGCATCCCTGCCCGCGGCGTCCACACTCCCACTGCGCATGCGCGCCCCCTCTCTCTCCTCTCCTACGCTTCCCCCCTCCTCTCTCGCCTCGCGACGCCGACGCAGGCAGCGTCTGCTAGCCAGTTTCTTGGTTGAAAAAACCGACTGCTAGCGCTGCACAACCGTTCACTGGCCACCCCGTATATATGGCAATGGATCTTGACCTCCAAGGTGGTGCCGGTGGGAGATTTCTCCTGTGCGTTGTTGAACAATAAAAATTCGCAGCGTGCGCGTTAACTAAAAGCGGACTGCGAGTCTCTGTGTCCAGTCGGAGTCTTCCGTCTCTCATTGCACATTAGCAGCGATTGGCATGTTCCTAGTAGGAAATACCGCTCCATCGCTGCGTGCTTTACGCATCCCCAGTTTTAAATGCGAATGCATTAAAGGCTATGTCAGGCTATGTCAGGCATCCGGCGTTGGCGTTGTCCGTGGCGGCCTCGGCAGGTGTTATAGTGAGTGGAGAGGAGGAGCGCGCTCTGGTGCGTGAGGGACGCTCGCATCGCGGGAGCTCGGCGGAGCTATATATGAAAAAAAATTTTAAAAAAAAGAAAGAAAAGGAAAAAAGAACAAAAAAAATTTAGAAAAAAATAGAAAAAGAAGAAAAAACAGGAAAAAAGCAAGAAAAAAAAAACAGGTGTTGCGCCGTGCTCCCGGACGGGCTGCAGAAATTAGGCGCCTTTTCCTTCTTCGAACCACAACCACCATATATAAATGGAGTGAAGCGCGTGCGAAATGCATTCGCATTTCCTCGCGATTCCCTTCTTGGAGGTGGGGGGCATTTTTATTTCAATCAAGAAACTCGCTAGCAGACGCTGCCTGCGTCGGCGTTGCGAGGCGAGAGGGGGAGGGGGGGGAGCGTAGGAGAGGAGAGAGGGGGGAGGGGACGCGCAAGCGCATTGGGGGGTGTAAACGCCGCGGGAGGGATGCCTAGAGGAGAGAGAGGGGGGAGGGGACGCGCATGCGCAGTGGGGTGTGGTTGCCACGGCTCCGGAGGGAAGCCTTGAGGAGAGAGATGGGGGGAGGGGACGTGCATGCGCAGTGAGGGTGTGGACGCCGCGGGGAGGGATGCCTAGAGGAGAGAGAGGGGAAGCGTAGGAGAGGAGAGAGAGGGGCAGGGGACGCGCAAGCGCAATGGGTGTGTAAACGCCGCGGGCGGGAGGGATACCTAGAGGAGAGAGAGGGGGGAGCGTAGGAGAGGAGGTGCGTGCGGAGGGTTTGCGCATGCGCAGTAAGGGTGGTCAGGACGCACACCATCACCACCACCACCGGACGGACGGACGGACGGACACCGGACCGACAGCGGACCGACAGCGGACGGACGTGAGCATGAGACATTAAAGGCTTTCGCCTTAAAATTGTGAGGTTTGACACACCAAGCGAAACATGGGCTGAATCACTGGTGGAGGCACCCCGGATTAACATAAGGCTTTCTAGGAATACTTACCGGGCATTTACTTCTAAGAGACTGACATTCTGGCATCCTGACACCATTCCCCGCCCTGAAAGTTCAGGGCGGGGAATTAAAATTTGGCATAATTGCACTACGCGCACACAGAAGATGTACAAGGCAGAACGCCTAGGAACTGCGAGTGAGTGAGTGAGTGAGTGAGTGAGTGAGTGGAGTGAGTGAGTGAGTGAGTGAGTGAGTGAGTGAGTGAGTGAGTGAGTGAGTGAGTGAGTGAGTGAGTGAGTGAGTGAGTGAGTGAGTGAGTGAGTGAGTGAGTGAGTGAGTGAGTGAGTGAGTGAGTGAGTGAGTGAGTGAGTGAGTGAGTGAGTGAGTGACAAGATTATTCATCGAAGGGGTGAGGCGTAAGGGAGGCTAAGCCACGTAGGCTGCCAGGCTACAGTAAACCCTCGTTAACTCGAACTCGCATATCTCGAAATCTCGGATAAGTCGAAACTTTTTCTCGCCGAGCATTAACCTCCCATATGTGCTATGTATTTGCCCCCTTTTATCTCGAAACGTTTTTCGTAGGGGACCGCGGATATCTCGAAAGCTTGACCGGGAGGGCGGAAGGCAAAGTCCACTTTCAACAGGCAACCACGGCTCCGTGCGAACGCTTATCTCTTACTATACGTGCCAAACGCGGTGGTGAACGGCGAATTTAAAATTGCCGCGGTCGCTGCGATTTCCTATCCGCCTTGTCATGCAACTGCCGAGTAGTGAGTGGTCTGCGCAACGGGCACTTCCAAACATAGACCAAGATGTCCTGCCCAAAGTAGTGCAAATCTCTCATGTCGGAGAAAAAAAATGCAGCGGTGGCGACCAACGGTTCATGCGATGTGTGGAACAACTTGAGAACGCCTTTCTCGTACCAAATGCGAATGCCAAGCAGGCGAGCATCCCGCGGTAATAAAATTTCCTGTCAATTGTTTTGCCTTTATTACAGTAGCTCTCCCGTGCAGTGAAACTTTTGCTAGCAGCACTGGCTTTTCTTTTATAGTGACCTGGCCACACATTTTCGGCGTTTTTGTTTAAGTCGAAATACCGCTTATCTCGAAAATTTTGCCGGATTTTACGACTTCGAGTTAACGAGGGATTACTGTACTTCTTCAGCCCGTTCCGAGGACCCGTGTCTGGGTGTCTTGGTCGGTGCTGGAGAAAAGGACCTCCTATTGTTCCTCAGTGGGGGGGTGAGCCAAACGAGGTTGGCGGGCGGGGGATCCTCTGGACAGCCCCAGAGGATGTGGTTCAGTGAGGCAGCGATGCCGCACAGGCAGCAGCGTGGATCAATTACACCTGGTGCGGTTGTACGTGATTCGCCACGTTGCGTTAAGGACACTCTTAAGGTGATAAACTCTAACAGTCCCTTCTTCCCTCACAGTGTCATCACTGCACGGAAGCCAGTTTAAATAGGCGGTTACGGGGCCCTGTATTTCCGGCATTATTAATACACGTTACCCATAGTAGCAAGGTTACCGTGATTATAAGGAATCGGAATCTAACCATAAATTTTGAAAAAATCTTGACACAAAAATTGTGTGTCAGTACTTCGTTAAGCGTAGTAGTTACACCAAAAAAGAATGAGGGAGACTTACCGTGGTGAGAAAACAAAATTCGGCATCGGGACGATCTGACGCACCTGTTCGCACGCAGGTGGCTGGATTCCCGTTGTGCGAAGCAAGCTACAAAATTCGCTCTTCCCCATTGACGTAGAGTGCGTCTAGAGGATAGGAACCAGTGGCACGGACGAAGGGTCTGCGCCGCACGCACACATCTGAGAATAGGAACGGCCATGATACTCAATGGGAGCAGCGAAATATTATAGCACTGAGAGCTCTTTCATGTAAAGGAGAGTTTAAAGAAAAAACGGCGTTTACCGTGCTATGCAATTTGTAAGGTCTCCCGTGAAGATTCACATCGCGCGGAAATGTACTTATCGAGGGTAGGCTGCAAAAATAAAGCACTCGGCCGAGAACTTTATTTTTTGCTTCGAATGAAAATAATGGAAATCTGTCTTTACAGAGCTCGGAGAGGATGTGTGCGTCCAGAGTTACGGATGAATAGGTACTGCCGCATTCCAGCGTGCAAAATTTAATGGTTTTTAAACGAAATGCAAACTCAGCTCTTAATTACAAAGCTAACGCCTACATTGGCTGCGCATGACCTTCGTTGGGGTAGACGAGAGACAGGCCCCTAGTATGACTGATGTCACGCAAGAATTATATTAATCGACCATGATATTTAATAAAGCTCTCGTCGGTTCGGTATGCACTCACAAAATTTAGTTGAGCCTCAACAAGGCATGACACGGTGGTTACAGCGCCAGAAACTTGAATGTCTGAACGAAACGCTTGCATGGAACGGTGAAAAATGAATGGCGGCAAGGAGGTTGCTGCAAGGCGTG
This sequence comes from Rhipicephalus appendiculatus, assembly GCA_030522465.1. Lineage (NCBI taxonomy): Eukaryota > Metazoa > Arthropoda > Arachnida > Ixodida > Ixodidae > Rhipicephalus > Rhipicephalus appendiculatus. The sequence continues at coordinate 18,546 of JALIZH010023968.1, read as the reverse complement.
TTCTGCGTATACGATGCTGGCTCGCATAAAGGATGGTAGGCGACGCTTGATTAATGCATCCCCTTGGCCCTATGTATATGTTTAGTCTCGGGCTGGGCTTCCTTACAAAGAGAATGCGAGGGCGAACCAAAATGGGATTTTTGTACTCTGGCTCTGATGTAAAGCGGACATGAGAAACAAGGCCACGTGGGGTGTTGAGGTCACCTTGTAGCCAGGCTCGACCTTGAGAAGTACGTTTAGTTCGGTGCACAATAGTTAAAGATTTGTGTGGCTGTACCAAGCGTGCCATGCGACAGCTGATTTCTAGACTTGACAAACCTTGGAGCAACTGCTTGCGAGCTTGCTTATCGGCAGCCTGATATATTACGCGTGCTCCAAGCTCTCCGCTTTATGACGCGCAGGATTCATACTTTAGCGGATAGCCAAACAGGCACGACTCGGTGAAAGGGAAGTACTGTCCAAGCTGGTTCCTCTATAGCGTTAGAGCATTCGCTTGGGCCGGCTCGAAGTCGACGGTTTGGTGCTATTTGTCCCCTACACTCCCCCCCCCCCCTCCCCATCGGAGTAGCTGCGACTGCAAAAGCGCCAGCTGAAATGGCCAAAAGCAGTTCGAAAGGAGCGCGCGGCTCTCTCAATAGTCTCTAAGGGGCTTTCTCTAGGTGCCCTGCAGCCAGGGTTGCCGTTGGGTGAACTTGAAAAGGAGCCAGAACTCAAGCCAAAAGTAGCCAAAGTAGCCATGCCATTTAATATTATCGCCAAATTTGTAGCCAAATGGAACAGAAGTGGTATTATGAGCAGATTCTTTGGTATTGATCAATAAATAATACCATTATGAATAATTAAGACCATAAAAAGCCACCGATAAGTTGGAAATAAATTAAATGAACGAATTATGGTGAATTCATTACGCGTGCGTATGTTTTATGTAGAAAATATGAGTTCTTGCCAGACACAAAGTTATATTAGAATATTCCAGCCAGCAAGTCAGTAAAGAACATGTACGTTGAAACAGATTTTCGTTGAAGCTGCAGAGCGAATTCTGGTTGTAGATGAACAGGCCAGCTAAATTTTGTTGTAGATCTCTGTTTTCCCAAGTTTACACGAGAACACGCACTGCGCATCAAAATTATTCGTAAAACTTGCGCGTAGCATCACAATATATGGCGGGAAGCTTGAGCACTAAGCTGCCCACGCGTTCGTCACCATGCACGCAACTTCGCCACTCCGTATTAGGAGACGCGCTAAGCGTCGCGTAAGGGCGCCGCGATGCGCACCAGCCTACTGCTGGGTGGAGGACGACCGTACACAGCCGCTGAAGCGAGAGAAAAGCTTAAAAACAATCAATTTAGTCTGCAAAAATGTGAAAAAGTGGCTACCTAATGCGCCAAATAAGCAATTTAAAAGGTAGCCAGAAGATAGCCATGACACCAACTGCAAATTTTTGTCGCCAGACGGGGTCGAAAAGTAGCCAATTTGGCGCAAAGTAGCCACCAACGGCAACCCTGCCTGCAGCGCAAACTCTTCACATGGACAGATCCATGCAGCGCGTGCGCAAAGCCTTATTACATGGTCATTCGAATCATCTCCCGTTAACCACGAGTAAGGAGGATACACAGCTCTTGACCACGTGGGGGGACATCATATAGTCTGTGAAAGCACATTCTGAACTATCAGCAAAAACTCAAAACGGGCACTTCAAGCTACTCCGATGAATTTTTCTCAACATGAACTTAGTGCAGTGCGTTAGTTTAGACTGCAACGCGCGTACTTTGTTCTGTTCTAGGCTTAGAAATCGGCCACAGGATGATTACATATCCAACTTGTGCGCAAGATGCATTTTGATCAGTTGTGTCCTGTTCCCGTTTCAATTTGCGCAGATTTGAGCATATGTATATGTATATATAGACGCCGAAAAGGGTCACTGCGCGGATCACTAAACGTGACAACACATTGAAAACTTCGCATTACGAATATTCCTTTTCAATGATATAGTTAAGGGAGGTCACCTGTATGTAGCTAGATCGATGCCGAGAAAAATAAGATATAAAGTTAGCCTTTAGCTGCGTGACGGTTTTTAAGACCATTGTCGGGCTGTGTTCGTTGATACACATACAGACCATTAGCACGATACATCTTGTATACGCTAACGCAGCTGGAGCTGACACTCAAAAAGCATACCTCAAATTGCACTGCATGGAGCAAACAGCGGTCGAGCGAGAAGCTGTGCACACAGCGCTTTCAGGCCGAGCTCGAGTTTGCGCGAGCGTTTGCTAGCAATCGGTTGTCTACAGAAGAGGCGCGAGAAGTGCATTTGTCAAATGAAAGAAAAGAGGCCCACCCTGCCAACTCACTCAGATGTGACTATCTGATGGAGCGGTCAAGTGCAAAGAGGCTCGAAAAAAAAAAGAACGTATTTTGTTTCCGTTCGCTGATTGAGATGGCGACTCCAGGAGATGTTGACACTGTTACTGGCTTTTAGAAGAGTGTCGTATTACGCAAACCACCATTTTACGTTGTAGCAAACATGGCCCTGTGAATCAATTCGAGCACAGAATCATCTGTGCTCATCAATAAAACAGTCAGTTGTTAGTCAGCGCTCGTCCTGTGTGCTTCTTCGTTCGTCTCGTCTATTTTGCGCTGTTTTTACCTTTTACAATGTACAACCAACTAGTCCAACGAAACACACTTCTGACAGAATACAGATCGGAAAAGTGCAATGATTTTAGCATTTCCTGATCTTCCAACTACCACCGCGCCTGTTCGAGAAAGAGCAGAGTACCTACTTGTAGTGGTTCCACTGTGTTTTCCGGTGGCATTACAAAAGAGGTTCATTGTGGCTTTTTTTAAGTACGGAGCACTTTAAGGGCCCGGGCTGTCGTACGCTGTCGTCCGTCTCATGAGGCAATACTTCACTTTACCAAGAACACTGTGAGAGGACGGTGTTAGACATAAAAGGCGCATTTGAAAAGCCTTCAGAGTGTGTGACCGTGGCGCAGTGGATAGCGTGCCCGGCATCTGATGTCGCGGACGTCGTGTGTTCGACTCCCATTGACAGAACTTTTTTTTGCCATCTGATCGTGTGCATGTTTTCGACGTCATTTCCGTAACGGAAATACGTCACTGAAATCTTGGTGGACCCCGGCATAAAACACTTTAATGTTAAAAAAAAGAGAAAACGGAAGATAAACAAACAAGGCTGCCCAGCTCCGCACTTCTTTCAGGCTTGGCACCACTAGTGCAAAGCTGTCTTAATTCTTTCTTAATCCTAGACGCACCCCGACTTACATGGCACCTGAACTAATGGCAAAACAACAGTCGTCTGACTAGACTGCCGGCTCCATGAGTACAGCAGAAAAAAGCGCAGCCGTAATTTCTTCGAATATTCATGCATTTTCATGTTTGATGAAACAGCGCGTAACTAAACGAAGTAAGAGAAAGGATGTGCGCAGGGTATGCGCTTAACTCCTTACTGTGCACTGCTCTTCTCGTCCTTCGTTAAGTTACGCGCTGTTTCATCAAAAGGAAAATTTTTAAAAATTCGCTCAACTTACTATCTTGTTTCAATTTATGTATTGCCATGAATGAACGAGGAGAGAGAGAAAGAGGAGAGAGAAGGGGGGAGCTAAAATAATAAGAAGGAGGCTAACCAGAGGAGAACTCCAGCTGGCTACCTTGTAGTCGGCATGGCGGAGAGGGGTATCTAAGAATGAAATGGGAGAAGGGCCTGTGACGGGAACGCAAGATCATTATGAATATGACAATGCCCAAATAAGAAACAAAGAAGCATTTTCAATGCATAATCACAATGTGTTGTTCGATCACCCGTGGAACGCAGCAGAGCCTTTACGGCAACCAACATTGAAGTCTGTGTAGGCCAATGCCTTATAATATTGCTTTCTGTGAGTGGGAGGTCGTCCAGTTGGCCTAACGTGTCTGACACGGCTACTATGTGGTAACTAGAAAAGGGGCACTGGACAGAGAAGAGGCGCGATTATTTCGCTCCACTCGCAGAACCTAGAGAACGGGCTATCAGTCATTTTAAATGGTAACTGAATAAGGGGTAGAGAAAGAACAGTTAGAGACAAATCGAGAAAGAAGCATTCATTAAAAACGTTTCACGGGCTTCGACGTCTTAACGTTGAAATAGCGTCTCAAAAGCTGGAGAGTAAGCAATGTTAATAATAATAATAATAATAATAATAATAATAATAATAATAATAATAATAATAATAATAATATTATTATTATTATTATTATTATTATTATTATTATTATTATTATTATTATTATTATTATTATTATTATTATGTGGAGTTCTTACGTCCGAAAGCCACGATATGATTATGAGAGACGCTGTAGAGGAGGGCTCCGGAAATTTCGGCCATCTGGTGTTCTTTAACATGCATTGACATCGCACATTACCCGGGCCTCTACCATTTTGCCTCCGTGGAAATGCGACCACCGCGGCCTCGATAGAGCGCGCCACCTTCGGGTCAGCAGCCGAGCACCGTCACCGCTACACCACCGCGGTGGACAGAGTAAGCAACGTCGCAGAGACACACAGAACTGCTTAGGGCTGTCATAGGCTCACAGCGAGCGGGACATGCACCTGCACTGAAATTAAGGTGCCTTGCCTCAATCCAGGCACTTTGTGGCATGTAGGGCTACGGGCTTCACATCATTTCCTGCTGCTTCGATCAAGAAGACACAAATAGAGCAACGCAATGGTGAAAAATAACAAGCATGAGAACACAAAACTATGCGCTCTACAGCCTCTCCAAAAATGATTCTAAACTGGGACGCACACTACATTGTAATAAGACACACTCGCTTATTAAAACGTTGCACTAGCAGCAGCAATGCCACCAAACGTCATATCCAGAAGAAGAGAAACATGAAGATATTGAAGGACACTCAATGAAGATTATTGCGACTTCGTGTGAATTTCGGTGATAACATTCTCATTGCCGCTAGAAAAACTGTCGTGAATAAAAAAAAAAAAAAGCGCGAGTACGAAATGACGAGTGCGGGCTATAAATGAAGCGTTCAGTGATTGGATCGAGACTGACGAAACTCGAAAGGCAATTAGGAGAGGTAGCTAGAAAGATGACAGTAAAGCAAGCGACAGGCAGAAACAATGGAACCGTGTAGTCGAAGACAGATAAGAGACAAAGTTAAGCGACGCATGTGTGGGGGGTCCCTCGCACTGCCACGCAAAGTAAGCGTACACTGTACAGCTTCATTAGTTTCGCTCAAAAGCGAAGGTGAGAGAGAAGGAGCGAAAGGAGGAAAGAAATCGCAGCTAGCAGTGTGCGCACGCACAGAAACACACACACACCGCCGAAACTAAGCTCCATTTCGATTTATCACGCAAGAACGCGTTCGCGGAATCCAAATGGGGCACGATAATTTCGATTAACTAAAGCTCGCTAACGGCTTCCGCGATTGCCTGGACCGCGCTCGGGGGGCGTTCGAGCATCCGAGCCCGCTTCGACGGATTGCGCAGCCGCTCGAATCGGAGGGGCAGCGAGCCCAGCTGAGAGAAAAAGCGAAATGCGGTCTGATAGGGTAGGATAGGGACGGTGGACATTCGTACGTGTATGCTAAGGGTGAGACAGATTGTCCGGGATCGAATAGGAGACGGCGAGACCCACCATGGGCAACCCTACACCCTGCCTCCTGCCTCCAACATCCCTACTCCCCCCCCCCCCCCCTCCTTCCACCCACATATCCTGGGGGTAGACGGGATCCGTTCACGGCGCATTTCCCGAGGGTGGAAAAGTCACGCGTCCGTAATCACTCGCTGGAACTCACGCCTGGCCGCCGCAGCATTGACATCAGAGGTGTCACGTAACTGCACCGATGGCCCAACCAGCCGACGCGGAATGCAAAAGTGGAGGCGAGGCGCGCTCGTGCGCGTCGACGGTAACAACACCGCCCGAGGACTACGCACCGACGCCGCTTCAAAATGGTTGCGCCTGAAACACCGAGCTATGCGGAGTCGTTGAAACACACAGCAAGCCTATACGTCCCGTAGATGCAAATAAAGTTTAAAGCGACGTGTCCAGTTTGGCAGAAAGTGCGTTCCCAGCTAAAGCGAGTGTGAATTTGCCCACTGATTGCCCGAACATTCGAAACGTGCTTGTTGGTGAGGAGCTCTAATCGCTCTATACGCGCAGTGCAAGCATTTGCAGAACTAAACAACGTTGATGCCTCAAAAACCAGCGACCGCAGTGCAAGTCGCCTATAAAAAGTTAAAAAGTCTGATTCCCATGTGACATGCCAAACTTTGCTAACAAACGTTTGTAAGGGCTCTAAAGGTTTATAATTACAATACAGCAATGTTGAAATTACCACCCCAAAACGTCAAACTGTTCTGACTTCAACAATATGTAGTCCCTCATTGTACAGGAATTTCGCGATATAACACTGTTTTTATTATTTCCTATTAACGCGATAGCGTTAAAGAGCTCGTTTTGCAGAAATTCCGGCGTCGGCGTCGGTGTCGGCGTCGGTGTCGGCGTCGGCGGCGGCGTCGTTGGTTGTGAGCGAAAAATCATCATCTTGTCCGTGACCGAAAAATCGAGAAAGATGCAAATAAAATAAATAATAAAAAAATTGGGGGGACCCTTAAGCTTCGCCTTTAGGAGTTGAACGCGATAGCGATATCTTGTTCCTAGTGCGTACTTCAATCACTTAGTGCATACTATGTAATGGGTAGTATGCTTTAAACCACGAGCAATTATGAGCGGGTAATGTTTTCGAACTTGCTATGCACCCACTACGTGGACTTCAGGGAATGCGCGCAGTAACGTGGGTGCCTGTTGTAATGGGTGGCCTGCTTTGAACCACGATGTCATGATATTCACATGTTCTGACGCCCGATGGCAATGTAAGCTTGTACCAGGCAATATTGCTGCAATATTACATGTTGTATTGTGACGCCTGTATACAGGACGTGTGTGTTTGTAAAACATGAAAGTTATTTTCACTGCATTTCCAAGCAGAGGAAGTTATTTTGAATGTACTTTCGAGCAGAAGCGTGGCTGTGTGGTAGAGCACCTGCTTGGCACGCAGAAGGCCTGGGTTCGATCCTCACTCGGACCCGGAAATTTTTATTATTTATTTTATTTGCATCTTTCTCGATTTTTCGGTCACGGACAAGATGATGATTTTTCGATCACAACCAACGACGCCGCCGCCGACACCGACGCCGGAATTTCCGCGAAACGAACTCTTTAACGCTATCGCGGTAAAATTGCCGGGTCCGAATGAAGATCGAACCCGGGTCGTCTGCGTGGCCAGCAGGTGTTCTACCACGCAGCCGCGCTTCTGCTTGTGATTACATATAAAATAACTTCCTCTGCTTGGAATTGCAGTGAAAATAACTTTCATGCTTCGCAAACACGCGTGTCCTGTATACAGGCGTCACAATACAACATGTAATATCGCAGTAATATTGCGTGGTACAAGGGTGCACGGCCATCGGGCGTCAGAAGATTTGAATATCATACCGACATTGTGGTTCAAAGCCGTGTACCCATTACAAAAGGCACACACGTTACTGCGCGTATTCCCTTAATACCACGTAGTTAGATCCGAAAACAAACCAGCGAAAACTTAGGACAAGGACGAAAGAAGAGGCACAATCAAGCACACACCGTCGCCGGACTTACAACCAATTTATTGACGCATCCACAAATGGTTAAATACCTCCTCCCCCGCGCACGCGCACACGCCACAACCTGGAGCCTATCATCTGCCCCATAATCAGCCCCACCCTGAAAGAAACATCCACTCTTTTTCTGTGATATGCACTGAAGGTTCGCTTAAACAAACGTGCCCATTCTTTTTTATATAGTACGCCTCAAGCAGTTCGCGTTCAATTTTTGATTTACCCCTGCCTAGAATACAGGTCTGTCGAAACAAAGGTTCGCAACCGTTGCAATCCCTCACATGCAACGCTAAGTTGCTGCCTGTGCCCAGTCGTACACAGTAGGCATGCTCTTTGAGGCGTTCATTTAGACACTGCCCAGTCTGGCCGATATAAACATGCCCGCAAGTCGTGGGAATGGAAGTACACTACACCCACGCTGCACTTCGTGAAAATAGTTCGATGATTAGTGTTGCAAGCAGGATTGCGCTCGCCGCCTGAGATACGGGCGCAAAGGCCAGAAAGCTTGCGTGGTGCTGAGAACACTAGGTTCACGCTAAACTTCCGCGATACTCGTTTTAGACTGTGAGACGTCCTGTGAAAATACGGCATCACCTCGATGTTTCTTGTCTCATCTAGTGGCCGGGCCTGTGGTTTTCTTATTTTTCTTGCCAACGTTTCGCCGACCGACAACAAAAAAGACGACGGGAAACCAGACGCTTCCAGCCGATCCACCTGCTCCATCAGGCTTTCGTGCATGACGTGCTGACAACTTTTGCTCAGGGCATTCCTAAAACACAGATTTGCAATGCTCCTTTTCACCAACTTTGAGTGTGCGGATTCGAAGGGAAGCAAGCGCCTTTGTAGACCTCGGGGCGTACTTCCAACATACGTGTCCGTTATGTAAAAATGATATCTGTAAATCTAGAAACCTGATGGTCTTGTCAGCTGGGACTTCTTTAGTGAATGCCAAATTCTTTGAACAGGCTCTAAAAACATCTAAAATTTCATCTGCCACATCAGATAGCTGGTCAGTAGGTAAAAGGTTCAAAAAGATTAAGAAATCATCTACGTATCTATACACCTTGACGACACGTGCATTATGAAGTGCATCCCTCAGGGCTGAATCGAATTTTGCTAAAAACACTGAACACAGCACTGGCGCGACGCTCGACCCAATACGTATGCCTTGTTTCTGAACTACGTTATTGTCTCCGTACTGCACAATTGCGGACCTTAAGTACACACTAAGAAGTTCCAGGAAAGACTCTGAGGAAATTCCGCACTTGTTCTGGAACGCAACAGTCCCGGCGACGGTGTGTGCTTGACTGTGCCTCTTCTTTCGTCCTTGTCCTAAGTTTTCGCTGGTTTGTTTTCGCATCTAACTATGAACCAACCGGCCCAGCTTTTCACGCTTCTGAAATACCACGTAGTGGGTGCATAGCAACTTCGAAAACATTTCCCGCATTTACCGCGCATAATTGCTCGTGGTTTAAAGCATGCTACCCATTACATGGTATGCACTAAGAGATTGAAGTACGGACTAGGGACAGGATATCGCTATCGCGTTCAACTCTTAAAGGCGAAGCTTAAGGGTCCCGCAATTTTTTTTTATTCCTTTTTTTCCGGCATTGCACATCAAAAAAGGCCAGGTCATCAAATTTTTGTCTTTCCTGAATTTTGGCGCCACAAAACGCATTAAAATTAGATAATTTGCAACAAAAGGACAGTTCAACGAAGTGGGTCACTTTTAAATGAATCACCCAGTAATATAGACGAAAGAGTACATGGAAGAGCACAGGCGGAAAGGGCTCAAAATTGCGCTGGCATCCCATTATTTTTCTGCCTCCTGTGAACCCGCAGAGGTTGCGTCTTATACCTTACCGATGTGGAAAATGTAAACGCTCATCTGAAGACAACAATATGTAAATGCCAATGAGAAGAGGTGAGAAGTACAAATAATGATAAATAATGCAAGCAGCCATGATCGAGCACCTCGACGAGAAAAAGAAAAAAAGGAAAACCTTACCTGACTAAGTCAAGGAAAAGGTTAAAGAGGTTTAAAACGCCAGGCCTGCGTGAAAGCTGGAAGAGTGGCATTTATAGAGCCCGTTGTAAACTCCCTTGTGGCTGCTAATACAAGTACACTTTCAAGGTACCCACTACGCCATAAATCATAATTTTTGTGAAGTATGGAAGCATCCACTACGCCATTATTCATCATACTGCGGACGCCTGGTTGTTATTTTACTCTTCTCCCACGCTATATTACATATGTTAACATAGTACCGTCCCGACATGAAACATGTATAGGGTCTTTTTGCGAAGGGGTTTCAAGCACTGGCATGACTCTGTGGTAGAATGCTAGTCTGCCACAGAGAGATCCCAGGTTCGAGCCCCGTTCCATCTTGGTTATTACTGCGATAGCAATTATATGGACACTCTCGGCTGCTTTTTGCCGTCAGCGTTGGCGTCGCCGTCATGCCCCGTATATATATATATATATATATATATATATATATATATATATATATATAAAAGCCACAAAGGAAAGTAATTCAGAAAAATATTTTCCGACGCGCGGAATCGAACGGGCGACCTCTCGCTCCGCAGCGCGCGGCGCTAACCGCTAGGCTACAGAAGCGCACGTTCTTCAGCATACTAACATCAAGCTATTTATATACACCATTCACCGCTGGCGGTACGCCTATCTCGGGGGAATATCAGCGTGTTCTCTGCCTTACCAGCAAACCAGCGAGAAGGCGCTAAGTGCGCGCTCGGCGCCCCACTCGTTGCGATGCGTTGGCACCCCAACTTGCACTTTGGCCTGCAGGGCGTAGTCGCCTTTGCCCGGGGGCGCGCGCGCGCGCTTACTTTGGGGTGGGGGGGGATGGGGGCAGTTTTACGTCGTATGCTTTCGCCGGAAAGATTGCATTTAGGTTACGGAGTGCACAAAGGTCACTTCGCTCGCTGCAGAGGCCCCGTTTCCGAAAGAAGCGCGCTGTTCAAACACAGTGAAGTAACAACTGTGACACTTGTTAGTTCGCGCTAGTCCTGTGTATACCTGTGCGTATGTTTCGTGCGTCCTTTGCGCTTGAGCAGTGCGCTCCAAGTTTCGATCTGCTTGCCGTTCTTCGCGTGAAATGCCAATTTGTTGCTATCGCATTCATTGCTTCACCCTTGCGGTGAAACGGTGACTTTTTTGTTCTTATTTCATTTTTTTTCTTATTTCGGGTGATAGCGGTAACGGATACAGGCGGTGGCGGCGGATGACTACGCCGCCAAAAACAGCTGTTGTGATCTCATAACAGCTTTTGCTGTAAAAACGTTTGGAGGGAAGCGACTGACACGGTCAAGAACAGAGAAAGAAAGATGGAGAAACAAGACGAAGAAAAAAACTACCGAATAAACGTCCGATTCTATAACCTGCGTTGGGTGGCGAATACGTCTATGATTGCTCACTGCAGCCTTCTTTTCCCATTACTCCAACCTCCATCTATTATTGCAACTGTTAACGCATCTATTAACGCAACTGTCAACGCATTTATTAACGCAACCAGGATACTAACAACACGCTCATCTCGCATTTATGCATCCGGCGTGCACGTGTCCCTTCCAAGGCCGCCGTTCCCGTTTATAAACATCATGAACAACGTCAACACTTTTGAAGGCATAAGAGTGGAGAGTGAGCTTGAGAACCGTGATAAGGCGAGGACTAAGAGTTCCGTCCCGACATGAAACATGTTTAGGTTCTTTTTGCGAAGGGTTTCCAAGCCCCTGCATGGCTTTAAAGGGATACTAAAGAGAAAAACAATTTCTCTCGTATTAGGCACATAAACCTATCACAAAAAGTCCCACGGTCTCTTACAGATTTGCCTAAGACGACACGAACGCGAAGGCCATCTTTTTCTTCTCTGTCGAGTGTATTAATTTGAATATACACAGGCGCGCTCATCTCTGGTATTTGGAGGACGGCGAGAGACTCGAGTGTTCCGCCCCTTGCGCTGCGTCTACAAATAGCGATTCCTACAAATAGCTCGTGTTGAACGGTGGTGTTTTTGTATTGCGTCGACGCTGTATGTGCCAATACATCACTTACGGCAGGGCCATGACTGCCGACGGGACTAGAGTTGTTCAGGGGTAGTTCCAGGATATTTTTATTGGGGAAGCATTCCCCACGAGCCCTGAATCTGTGAAACTGTTGCGAGAGAAAAGATAGAGTAAGTTTGAGATGAAGGGTACTGGCTATTGAGTTAAGGATTTGTAAAAAGCCGCAGCCAAAAACATAACATTCATTTTGACGTTTCGACCGAGGACCGGCCTTTGATAAAATGCTGGTCCCCGGCCGAAACGTCGGAATGGTAGAAACAGCAGAAACGTCAGAGTGAATGTTGCGACGTTTTCTTCATATGCATAATGAGGATAGGCGAAAATCAGTCATCATAACCTTTTTTTTTTATTATCGTACTAAATAAATATAGCGCGATATAGGAAAACTTATGAAAACTGAATTTTGCCCGTGCCCACCGAATAGACGCCCGTGCCTCTCGTCCTATACACGATTTTATTTTTGACTCATGAGCGCCGCCATCTTGGACTGATAAGCGATCGTTTTGCTGGTTTTCTATGCCGTATATGAAATGATCGTGGTCATGAAACGTTCAATGTACCAGCCCAAACATCTTCATCCATCCGAGGTCACCGTACTGTTTGTTTATTTGATACGACCACAAAAGTGCAGCGTTATCAGTCCAAGATGACGGCGCTTGAGCACCTCCGAAAAATGGTGTATACCGGAGAATGCACGTTCCTACTGTTTCCAAGGGGTCCCAATGAGAGCAGACATTGCCCCTAAGAACGAGTTCAGCGGTTCTGTTAATTGAGTCCGATCGTATCGGGGGGGTGGAAAACGAAGTAAGAGTAGAGTTCGGCGAGCAGGGAGCTAAGATGAGGCCCTTCTAGCAGCCTTATTGCCGATCGAGACCACCAAGCTGGTGGCGATGCTACGCTTCTCTTGCGTCTGTTGGTGTTGCTGTCAATTTTCTCCCTGGCGTGCTGCGCTTCTAAGGCTGAAGCTTTCGATCGAAGGGAGCGCAATAAAAGAAACGCGTAAAGAAGACAAACAAGGCACTGACTTTCGAGAAGCCCCTAATAGATTTTCCCCGAGTAGCTGACGGTCTCAACGTTAAACTAGAGAGTACGTCTCGCGTGGGGCTAGCAAACAAGGAAGAGTTTTTCCCACTGTACGAGATATCCTGCACCGAAAACTTCTGCGCACTGTGTTGCAGTTAAAAGATAGCTATTAGAATGGAAGAGGCACTATGTACTTCGAGAGCAGGGTGCTGTCTTTTGCTTAGCCCTATATTTCAACGAAAGTCAAGCAAGCGGATCGGATTATGTAAAACTGACAGCTTAGCAGAAGCCACCATGGAGAAAAAAGTAATACATAAAAAGAAACTAATGAAGCGTCTGTATGTCGTTGTGTACGTGCAGGCCTGCGTTTGTTTGTCCGGGTGTAAGTGTGTGTGTGTGGGGGGGGGGGGGGGGGGTGCAGCTATACAGAAAGTGGAACATCACATCTTAAAGCAAGGAAACGCGAAGCGAAGCCAAGATATTACCAACAGCCAAGATACTGATGTCTGAGCCTGCGCTCGTGGCGTTCTCTATGTTTTCTTAGTCGTGTATCATCTTTTCGCGCAGTTTAAGAACGTCTAACAGCAATGAACAAACCTGCCCGCCAGAATGTCTTACTGCCTTCCATTGGGACGGTAAAATGCGCATTCTTAAACGCCTTGCTTCGTCGAGTTCAATGACCTTTTCAATATAGATCTAAAAGCACTTCGTGCGCACCTAATAAAAGGTAAATGACTACGCGAGAAAGCAGAATGCGACGCTACAAGTACTTACGTTGGAAAAAAGAGAGAAAAAAAAAGAAACATAACAAGCGAGCCGCCACGGTATTCATGCCAGCCACACGACTCCGCTGTCATTCAAACCTGGATCGAGCCATGGCACTTAAAAGACTCGAAAAAATTCGGCCCCGCCACCGCTATTGTCTGCTTCAAACAAGACAGTCATTAACAGGTCCCCATCTAGATAAGTTTTATTCAAGGACTCAGTCGCGAAGGCGGCGCGATATTAAAAGCTCTCATTAATAGCTCCCTAATCACATTTATTCGGGAAGTGTAATTTCGCGTAGAAAAAGAACAAAAAAAAAAAGCGGAAGAATTTGCGAGAATACGGCCTCGCTATCTCGCTATTTGCATTCGATCTTTCTTCCATTTCTCTCTTTTCCTCTTTTACTTATCGTTTTTTTTTCTTTTTTGGCGCACCACTCGAACGCAGACGTGAGTAGCACTTAGAAATTGCTTCGAGATCGTTAACGGGAGGCTCACGAGAAAAAAAAAGAAAGATGTTATTGCGTGTGTTACTAACTTACTCTTCTAAAACACCAAACAACGCTCTTGCGAGGAGAAGACGCTTCGCTATTTCCAGACAAGGCGCAAAAATAAAATATGGCGGGAGACGCCGCCTTTAAGTTTCCGCATAGATTCGCCATGACGTCAGAGACTGGGAGGCAAGGCATCCGCTATGCAGGCTTTTACAGGTAAAATTTAGTTAAAATATGTTTAAGATAAAGCAAAAAGATTTCTCATGGCAAATTTTAGAAAAACTTGCATGGTACTAAAGTGGTCACAACATGAAAAAAGGGAGCTACAGTGTATTTAATGCCTGCTTAAAGTTTGGTGATTATAGTTTACCCAAATCACGTAAGGAGTGCTCTTAGACCAAGCATCTTAATTAGGCGCGCGAAGCGTTTGTGCGCGCGAAATATCTTCGCGTTGCGAAAGTTCTGGAAGTACTAGTGCTATACAGTATACGCACTGTTAACTAGAGTACTTATAGAAACTTCCGGCCACCAGTTCGCTGGAGCTTAGTTGAGGCTTGGTTAACCTGCCCCCTGAAATAGTAATAACAAAGTAAAGCTCGTTACCAGCATGAAACACCCCCTTCGTACAGATCGGCAAATGGCTCTTTGGTCTGGTTCGTTACTAGCTGCAGTTCTGGTAAACAGTGCTTTCGTAAAACAGATGTACTTGACGTCGATGGGCATAATAATTTCTGGGGTTATACGCGCCGAAACCACGATATGATTAGGAGGCACACCGTAGTAGAGAGCTCCGCTAAATAAGACCATCCGGTGTTCTTTAACGTGCACTGACATCACACAGTACACGGGCCTCCAGCATTTCGCCTCCACTGAAATATTACCTTCTTAGCAGGAATCGAACCCACCACTTTCCGGTAAGCAGCCGAGCACCGTAACTGCTGCAGCACTGATGCGGATGACATCGAAGGACAGCTACACAGGAAGGTTCATATATCGCCAATGCTCAAATTTCGCGGAAAGATCATATATTGTGGTCATTGTCGTAAACGACGAGATTATTACCTGGCTAGTTTTAAAAAAAACAATTAATGAAACATTGGTCTTGCTTATGGGGAAGCTTTAGACACTGGCGATACGCCGTCAACATAAACTTGTATCGCCGCCTGCCGGCAGCTGCTGAATGTAGCTGTTCCAGATGGATTGCTGCGTGTTGCTTTCTTCTTCAGGATAGACGGTTACACAACCAGAACGGCTGCTTTCTGCAGCTGTCACCAGGCTGCGATGCATGTTTACGGTAACGGCGTCTTGGCTAAAGAAACCAGCTTTTTATTTTTTTAACATTAAAACAATTGACCGATACCATAAAATACGACATTTCTGCAAAACATGAGCAAGAACAGATCAGAAGTGCGCGCAAACTTTAGTAGCGAAATACGGGAGTCTCTGCAACACTACACACGACCGAAGCACACACATTCAATGCTATTGGTATCTTTAACTGCTGGCAAAACATTCCGTGAAGCCCTATTGCTGGCTCCTTCGTGATGCGAAGGCCGCATCCGAGCGGACGCATCCGAGCGGACGCATCCGAGCGGACAGCGAAGGCCGCATCCGAGCGGACGGATGCGGCCTTCGCTGCTTGGTCGATAGAAGACCACATGTGGACGCACGCTCCGCACGCTGGTTCAAACCTTCCCATTTTCCTTTTCGTTTGGTTCTATTCCGATCTTTAAACGCCTCCTTCCTTTACTCCACAGACGATGGGCCATGCTCCCCACTAGAGGTCCCTCCGTGGCAACAATCAGGAGCGTACGCGGCTATCGTCTCTGAGACCATGAAGACTGCAGGCGTGCCGACACCCGCTCCTCATGTACTTCAAATTTCCAGCTCTTCTATTGTTTTAAATGCGAATGCATTTCTTAGTCGGGATATGTCAGGCATCCGGCGTTCTCCGCGGCGGTGTCCGCGCGCCGGCAGGTGTTATCTCTCCGCTCTCACTCCCTCTCCCATAGCAACAGCTGCGGGCGCGCGCGCTTATCCTCGCCCCTAGCAACCGGAGCATGTGGTGCGAGAGAGTGTAGGAGAGGGTAGGTGCTGTGCTTCGCCGCTCCTTCTCTCGCCGTTCGCTCTCTCTCCTCCCTGCGCCCCACTCTCCCGTCCGCTCGCGCCTCACTCTCGACCGTTCGCTGGCTGGGCGCCTCTCAAGGGCATGATGAATGTGTAAATAAATGGTTACGGTACAAATCCTCGTCTCGTCATTAATTTACGCCATTAAAATTACTACGCCGTGTACTCTCGGCGCAAGAAATGCATTCGCATTTCCTCACAATTCCCTTCGGGGAGGTGGGGGGCATTTTTTTTATTCCCCTACAGTCCTTCCTGAGAAGCTCAGCCATGCTAATAATAATTCTTGAAGTTTTACGTTTCAAAACCGCGATAAGATTATTATGCACGCCGTAGCGGAGGGCTCCTGAAATTTAGGTAATCTATTGCACATTAAGTTGCACTGACATCGCACAATACACGGGCATCCAACATTTCACCTCCATCGAAATGTGACCGCCCCGACCAGGATCGAACCCGTGATCTTCCGGTCAGCAGCCGAGCACCGTAACCACTGTACCACAGCGGCAGACACTGAGCCTTACTCCGTTATCAGCAACGGATGATAGCGCCATCTTCCTAGCAATGAACACTCCCTCTCCCGCTCTCAACAACGATCGGAGAGTTACTGAATTATTCTTGTCTCATTCAATCATCCCCCCCTCCCCTTCCCTTTCCGGCTGCTCCAGTATTCCTCAGAGTACCGGAAAGTGCGTAGTGCAGGCTATAAAAAACTCACAGGGTCTCTTATCCATCCGCCTCAATCGACCCGAAGGCGAAGGCCATCTTTTTCTGCTCAGTCAATGTATTGACTCTCCCACGCACACCTTCGAATGCTTTCTACATTTAACATGGTTTTACACTGCCTCCAAATTCGGAGGCATTACACGCTTTCTGCACATCACCTGGTTTTGCGATACCTCCGTGATCAGTCCGCCTTTTACCAAGCGATGACGTCATGTAATGACGTCATCATGTAACGCCCCCTTTATGTGACGTGACAATGACGTCACGATGACGTTTACGGTGACGGGAATCAGATGATTTTTTGCATCACTCGTCCTGACGCCGCCGACGGTAGCTTTTCACGCTTAATGAGGCATCTAAATCTTTCGCCTAAATAAGAACGCATGTAAGAGCACCATTGAAGTAGAAGAGGTACTTGCCGTAGCAGCGCTCGTCGTTGTTTTCATCAGAGGTAGTGCCGGAGTCATTTGATCCTGGCTGCTGCCGGCCTCCACGGCCACTGCATGGGTAACATCTCGGCAACAAAACCCCAATACTACGCGGCGCTAGCGCCAATCAAACTGTTTCAGGACAAGCTGCGGAGCGTTCGTATTAACGACTGTATATCGTCACCTTCTTGAAATAAAGTAACAAAGCCAAATACAAATTCCACCCGTGAACGACGGGATAGACGAAGCAAGTCTCAGGAGCTTGACACGTCGTTACAATGTGCTGGCACCTCTGACAGGGCCTATGTTATTTCACGAATTACAACAGTGCGGAAGTGATCCTGGCATGCGTGTAAGTGATTACTTTTGTTCAAATAGTTCCACTCGCAGGCATAACCGGCCTGAATTTTAGCTAATAGATATCCCTACTGATCCTCAGTGCTACTTTACATTATTATTATTATTATTATTATTATTATTATTATTATTATTATTATTATTATTATTATTATTATTATTATTATTATTATTATTATTATTATTATTATTATTATTATTATTATTATTATTATAAGAAGCTTAGGCCTCCCCTTTTAGTGAATCTCGTCCAGTGGTTGTATATACGGTAGCGGGAGTCAAGGCATTTCCTATCGCCAAGCGTACCTACCTGATCATATCGAAATTAAGCGCATCACATGTTCCGTTACACTTACAGACGTCCTAAGAAGCCTTAACCCATAATGACATTTTTCCAAGTCAGCTAGGAAAGAAAAAAAAAGCATGAAAAAAAGCTCGACATTTAAATAACCAGAGTGGCAAAGCTGCTTTTATAAACAGACTCGTATCGGAGAGATTATACGACGCTTCTCAAGGTCGCATCACCCATTTTGTCAGTCGTGGTGATAACGGGATTACAGGCGACAGATGAAAGCGAAGTGGAGAGAGAATCGAAACAGCCAATAATATATGGACTGAACTTCGGAAAGTTGGAAGAAATGGCACAAAAGGAGCTCAAACTTTCCTTTGAGCATCGGTCACCACGGCCGGCAGTTTTTTACAGTAGAGTGTGTCGGGGAATCGGAAAAGCATTAATCGGCTCTAACAACGGACGCGGAGCCTCAGCTGCGCCATAACGACAGGGACCGATGGCTGCCTTCAGAGAATACGGCCTCCGAGACAAACAATAAACAAAAACAAGAAGCAAAAGAAGGGCTATCGAGAAC